>JAXQQM020092533.1:0-105250 GCA_034641835.2 Pinus albicaulis
CTCTGTAGCTATTCTAGCGATCTTGCTCGCATCACGGAGTCTTTTACACAGTCCTTGGGTGAAATGGTAAGCTGCGGGTGTATGTGCTAAACATCACATCGAACCCTAAAGTGGCCGAGTTCATTAGTGAGTTTGTATGTTGTATGCGTATTTATCATAGCTGAGGCAGTGCATTAAGCATACCGAGAAGCCTCTGGTAAAGATCGTTCATTCGTGAGTATCTAAGTTCAGTAAAAGTCGAGGCAGTTCAGTTTTGATACAGAGACTGAATCCATATTGTAATCTGATTGTGAAGCATTCTGATAATAAAGAGAGAAGAGTTTTTCATTTGAATTTCCGCATTAAGTGTTATTACTCTGTGTGCTTTAATATTGCTGTTAAGATACTTGCATTGCTCGAAAGTTCGCCAGATTCGCTGGAGTTCGCGAAAGACTACGGATCGCTAAGGCCGTTTTAAGGCGAGGAAGCCGTGTGGTAGGCCGCAAGAGCGTGAGGGTTGAGTAGGTTCTGTCTGGGTTTACACTTGGGTTCTCATAGAGCAGTGTTCAGAGACACTTAACAAGGCCAAGTCGGTTGGTTGATGACCGCAAGCAAACTTGTGAGAAGCCTCTGCTAGAAATTGGTATCAGAGCCAGTAAGTCGACGTTGTCGCCTGGTTTAGGATCTTGAGTAACACTTAAAATTATTTCTTTCTCTCTTACTCTTTAAGAATGGATTCCTCAATGTCAAAGTCTGTATCTTTCAGAGAGCTCGAAGAACAGGATCGAGCAGAGCAAAACCCGCTCAGAGATTTATTTGCGTCTAGTAGTAGTCGTGTGATCAATGAGTCTGATCACCTGTATGAAGAGGTTGAACCCCAAGCTAGATGGGTACTCCAAAACATTAAACCCTCTGAAGTATACAACGATTTAGGAGTCTGGCACCTAAAGGCTACCACTAGAATAACTATTAAAGAGACTGTGTCAAGTATCGAGGAAAATAGTGATCGTGTCCAGTTGATCCCTATTTTGAATCCCAAAGAACTTCAAGCCGAAGCCAAAAAGTTGGGAACTCAGTTTTTACATTTGGGTTGTTTAAGGGTTGGAATTCATGCTTTGGTGCATCCTGGAGTCGATGCATATGTGTTGGCCACAGTCCGTGACTTAACACATAATAAATACACTGATTCATTAATTGGAGGGATAGTGGCTCCACTATCTAATGGGCCAGTCTGGTTTGAATGTTACCCAAATTTCTCAGTGTCTGTCTTTGATGAAACATTGGCTGATATTCTACAGCTTCAAATCCAAACCTCAGGATTTGATATGAGAAGAAAAAGAAGGAATATCGCAATACAGTTCCGTGGCTGTTTTCGCCACACATCCACAATGTTTCCAGCCGTACTCCATTCACCCAGGAGAGAGTCTAAAACCAGTGTGGTTGTTCTCACAGATCCTAAAAATCATAAGATAGAGCATCAAGCTATCAAGTGGGAGGATCTGCAATTTCCCCAGCACTGGACTGTTCCAAACCCCAGACCTCTGTCTGTCCAGAAGATAACCACAGCCAACATTACCGAAGATCAGTCTTCTGCTACCTTGTCTTTTCCCAGAAGATCTACAATAGATCGCAGAAGATTAGAAGCTGAGTGTAAAAAGTCGCCTCGTTACATTTCACCCGATTGTACAGATACGGGTTGTAGTTCTGTTGCTTCTAATTATAGTCATGTAGCCCTTTTTGAATTTGCACAGATTGTTAATTTTCAGCCAGTTAAAGTTGAATGTCCTCAGTGTCAACAAAGTGTCAACTTACAGAATTTGGCCTTTGCTGTTTTACACAGAAATCATAACCCCAGGACTGGTGAAGCTCTGCCTAGTACTTCTGTCAATCTCTGTCCAAACCCTAAGTGCTCTGACATTCCTTTTCCTCATGAAGATGAGCACCCACGTGTTTTGATGATGCATCTTCTTCCCTCTCTTGAAGAAGAAGATCCCAGATTGACTGAGCTTCTGATAAACCAAAGACCACCTAAGAGTCCTAGGTATGGGTTGGGTTATATTGAGCAAGCCAATAAGTTGATACCAGAATGCAGATACAGAGATCTGCCCCCAGGTTGTAAAAAGCCCTCTGTACCTGAGATCCATAAGTTCTACACTCTCATGGATGGATGTCCTAGATCTGGAATCCCTGTAGAATGGATGAAACAAATGATCAATTGGGATTTTTTTACACATCCCCAGGTTGATGCCTTTGCAGCTACCTATCCAAAGGAAGAGAAGATGAAGCTTACAGTAGAGTGGAAGGAATATATGGAAGATAAGCAGGTATGGATATCATTCTATTCCTGGAAGAAAAGAATGGAGAATGATGTAGTATTAATGGCTGGTACTACTACATCTTCCTCACATTCATGGATTGCAACTGATGGCAGTAAGATTGAGACCTCCACTACATATCCTCCTTTCAGAAGTATTGTGTTAGGAGAAGGATCTAACACAGCTCATGCTAGTCCTTTGGTCCAGCATGACAATTCTTTGATGGGTTCTGAAGGAAGAGTACAAAAGGTGAGTGAGCAGATAAACTGGACCAATACTGCACTCACAGGATTGGAGAAGAATGTTGCAAAGACTTCCCTTGTTAAAGACCAGATTGATTCAGTTCAAGTCTCTGTGAATGATGTACATAGAGTCTTAAATTCTGTACAGTGTGATCTTCAAGTAGTTAGGAGTATTTCAGAAAATTCTTTTATTAAATTTGATGAGATTGAAAATTGTGTCATAGACCAGTCCATAGCCACTAGACAATCTGTCTATAAACTGTCTAAAAAGTTTGAAGGGTTAAATGTCAAGAAGGCCAGCAAGCCCATTCCAATGTCATTTATTGCTGGTAAGGGAAAAAGTGTCGTGCCTCATGAGATTCCTAAACCTAAGTCAATTCCTCCTGTCTCTAGGTTTCCTCATCTCATGCCGAGAGAAGTTCCTCAGTTATCTCTTACCCCTGTGTCAGAGTCAAAGCCTGAGTTACAGCCAGTTGAAGAAAGATCTGAAAAGATTACTATTGCTGAAGTCATGAAAGACCCAGAGTCTAAAGATCATGTCTTTCCCATCTATGAGCCCTTAGAAACTCAGTATTCTAGACATGCTCCTCCTGACCTTGCTGGTGTAGGAAAAATTCCACAGAGAGAAACGTTCCATGAAGGAATTCACAAGGAGTGGAATATAGATAACATGTCTGCACATCAGATCGGGCAGATATTGGATCAAATGATCATTGAATACAAGCTGATGTGTGCTGAAGGAAAGAATGAGATTGAAGCCTGTAAAACAATCATGCAATGTTTTACTGGCACACTGGCTAGATGGTGGGAACTAGAATCGTCTCCTGCGTTGATTGAAAGAATGGAGAAAGAGATTCTGAAGGATGAACAGGGTGACATTATGTTTAACCCTGATGGCACTGCACAGAGCAATATGATTGGTGCCCTCACAGCACTGATCCAGGAACATTTTTGTGGGTTAGAATATGTTGCTGCAGATAAACATGAAATGATTTTGATGAATCTAAAATGCAACAACATTAATCAGTATGAAGACTTCCATAGAGATTGGATCCAGAGAATATTTTGGGTAAAGGATCCCATAAATTTATTATGGAAACAAGTCTATCTAGCAGCTCTGCCTTCAAAGCTAGTAGACATTTTAAAGATGGAAGATGCCTTTCCATTACCAATGGAAACTTATGTATGGGGAGATTTTTATGGAATAATAACCAAAGTTTTGATTTCTTTGTGTACCAGGTCAAAGATGCAGAAGTCTATTGACAAGTTGAACAGACTTCCTGGTACTAAATATTTTTGCAGTAAATATGGCATTCACAATTGGATCCTTTACCCAAAATATTCTCTGGATCCAATCTCTATGGAAGTCTTCATACTGATTAATGTTGTTGCATTTTAGATTCATCAAAATCATTTCATGTTTATCTGCAGCAACATATTCTAACCCACAAAAATGTTCCTGGATCAGTGCTGTGAGAGAACCAATCATACTGCTCTGTGCAGTGCTATCAGGGTTAAACATGATGTCACCCTGTTCATCCTTCAAAATCTCTTTCTCCATTCTTTCAATCAATGCAGGAGAGGATTCTAGTTCCCACCATCTAGCCAGTGTGCCAGTAAAACATTGCATGATTGTTTTACAGGCTTCAATCTCATTCTTTCCTTCAGCACACATCAGCTTGTACTCAATAATCATTTGATCCAATATCTACCTGATCTGATGTGCAGACATGTTATCTATGTTCCACTCCAGTGACTCCCTTCATGGAACGTTTCTCTTTGTGGAATCTTCCCTACACCAGCAAGGTCAGGGGGTGCATGTCTGGTATACTGAGTCTCTAAAGGCTCATAGATAGGAAAGACATGATCTTTAGACTCTGGGTCCTTCATGATCTCTGCAATGGTAATTTTTTCGTACCTTTCTTCAACTGGCTGTGACTCAGGCTTTAACTTTGACACAGGAGTAAGAGACAGCTGAGGAACTTCTCTGGGCATGAGATGAGGAAACCTAGAGACAGGAGGAATTGACTCTAGTTTAGGGACCTCATGTGGCACAACACTTTTACCCTTACCAGCAATGAATGACATTGGAATGGGTTTGCTGGCTTTCTTGACATTTAATCCTTCAAACTTTTCAGACAGTTTATAGACAGACTGTCTGGTGGCTAAGGACTGATCTATGACACAATTTTCAATCTCATCAAATTTAATAAAAGAATTTTCTGTAATACTTCTAACTACCTGTAGGTCACACTGTACAGAATTTAAGACTCTATTTACATCATTCACAGAGACTTGAACTGAATCAATCTGGTCTTTGACCAGGGCAGTCTTTGCAACATTCTTCTCGAATCCTGTGAGTGCAGTATTTGTCCAATTTAACTGCTCACTCACCTTTTGTACTCTTCCTTCAGAACCCATCAATGAATTATCATGCTGGACCAAAGGGCTAGCATGAGCTGTGTTAGATCCTTCTCCTAACACAATAATTCTGAAAGGAGGATATGTAGTGGAGGTGTCAATCTTACTGCCATCAGTTGCAGTCCATGAATGTGAGGAAGATGTAGTAGTATCAGCCATTAATACTACATCATTCTCCATCTTTTTATTCCAGGCATAGAATGATATCCATATCTGTTTCTCTTCCATATATTCCTTCCACTCTGTTGCAAGCTTCATCTTTTCTTTCTTTGGATAGGCAGCTGGAAAGGCATCAGCCTGAGGATGTGTGAACAAATCCCAATTGATCATTTGTTTCATCCATTCTGCAGGGATTCCGGATCTAGGACATCCATCCATGAGAGTGTAGAACTTATGGATCTCAGGTATAGAAGGCTTTTTACAACCTGGGGGTAAATCTCGGTATCTACATTCTGGTATCATCTTATTGGCTTGCTCAATATAACCCAACCCATACCTAGGACCCTTTGGTGGTCTTTGGTTTATCAGAAGCTCAGTCAATCTGGGATCTTCTTCAAGAGAGAGGGAAGAAGATGCAACATCAACACACGTGGGTGCTCATCCTCATGAGGAAAGGGAATGTTAGAGCACTTAGGGTTTGGACAAGGATTGACAGAGGTGCTTGGAGGTGCTTCACCAGTTCTAGGATTATGATTTTTATGTAGAACAGCATAAGCCAAACTCTACAAGTTGACACTTTGTTGACACTGTGGACATTCGACTTTGACTGGCTGAAAGTTAACAGACTATGCAAATTCAAAAAGGGCTACATGACTACAATTAGAAACAACAGAACTACAACCCGTATCTGTACAATCGGGTGGAATGTAACGAGGCGAATTTTTACATTCAGCTTCTAATCTTCTGCGATCAATGGTAGATCTTCTAGGGAAAGACAGAGTAGCAGAAGACTGATCTTCAGTAATGTTGGCTGTGGTTATCTTCTGGACAGACAGAGGTCTGGGATTTGGAACAGTCCAGTGCTGGGGAAATTGCAGATCCTCCCACTTGATGGCTTGATGTTCTATCTTGTGATTCTTAGGATCTGTGAGGACAACCACACTGGTTTTTGACTCTCTGCTGGGTGCATGGAGTACGGCAGGAAACATTGTGGATGTGTGGCGAAAACAGCCATGAAACTGAACAACGATATTCCTTCTTTTTCTTCTCATGTCAAATCCACTGGTTTGGATTTGAAGCTGGAGAATATCGGCCAATGTTTCATCAAAGACAGACACTGAGAAATTTGGGTAACATTCAAACCAGACTGGCCCATTAGATAGTGGAGCCACTATCCCTCCAATTAATGAATCAGTGTATTTATTATGTGTTAAGTCACGGACTGTGGCCAACACATATGCATCGACTCCAGGATGCACCAAAGCATGAATTCCAACCCTTAAACAACCCAAATGTAAAAACTGAGTTCCCAACTTTTTGGCTTCGGCTTGAAGTTCTTTGGGATTCAAAATAGGGATCAACTGGACACGATCACTATTTTCCTCGATACTTGACATAGTCTCTTTAATAGTTATTCTAGTGGCAGCCTTTAGGTGCCAGACTCCTAAATCATTATATACTTCAGAGGGTTTAATGTTTGGGAGTACCCATCTAGCTTGGGGTTCAACCTCTTCATACAGGTGATCAGACTCATTGATCACACGATTACTACTAGACGCAAATAAATCTCTGAGCGCGTTTTGCTCTGCTCGATCTTGTTCTTCGAGCTCTCTGAATGATACAGACTTAGACATTGAAGAATCCATTTTTAACAGAAAAGAGAGAAAGAAAGACTTTTAAGTGTTACTCAAGATCTTGAACCAGGCGACAACGTCGACTTAATGGCTCTGATACCAATTTCTAGCAGAGGCTTCTCACAAGCTTGCTTGCGGTCGTCAACCAACCGACTTGGCCTTGTTAAGTGTCTCTGAACACAGCTCTATGTGAACCCAAGTGTAAACCCAGACGAACCTACTGAACCCTCACGCTTTTGCGGCCTACCACACGGCTTCCTCGCCTTCAAACGGCCTTAGCGATCCGTAGTTATTCGCGAACTCCAGCGAATCTGGCGAACTTTCGAGCTATGCAAGTATCTTAACAGCAATATTAAAGCACACAGAGTAATAACACTTAATGTGGAATTCCAGATGAAAAATTCTTCTCTCTTTATTATCAGAATGCTTCACAATCAGATTACAATATGGATTCAGTCTCTGTATCAGAGATGGATTGTTTCGGCTTTTACTGGACTTTCGATACTCACGAATGAGTGATCATTACCAGAGGCTTCCTGGCCGAGTAACAGACTCTGTCTCATAGCATATAACACACAGACATAAAATATACTAACTCACTAATGAACTGGCCACTTTAGGTTCTGATGTATGCCGAGCACATACACCCGCAGGCTTCTCAGTTCAACCTATGGACTGTGAGTAAGAACTCTGTGATGCGAGCAGATCACCAAGATGGCGCAGACGCAGAGTAGGGAGAGAATACTCGGACTCTAAACACAACACACAAGACTCAAACAACCGGTGCCTAAAAATGAGCCTAACCTCTCCTTATATAGGAATGAGAGGGGGACAAACATTACTATGCACCGTCTGATTCTTGACACTTGGAAGAAGATCATCGTTTTCGGGTAACACCAAGAGGTGACATCCGCACGGAGATCTGTCATACCGACCGACTTTAGTGCTAGTGGATACACTGTGGATACCTTGCAAAGGCCCACGAGGAATCAAACTTTATTGATTACACATTGGATACTTTTCGGACGAAGGAAAAGTCCAAGAGAAAAGCTTCGTCACTATACACCCGTGACTAGGGATTATTATTTACACAGGGAAAGCCTTTCATGAGTGGGGCTCCCGAGGACCACTTGTACTGGTTCCGGCTGCAGGCTCATCAAGAATCTTGATACCCGGATATCTGAGATGATAGAACTCGTCATCCCAAGCCTTTGTATATATTCTCCGAACGATCATAGGCTTGTTGAGTACTATCTGATGCTTGATCTTCGTCATGACTAACCACTGGTAGTGCATTTGCATGTACATTTTTAGTATGGGATTCACTAATTTATGCTCCAGACTAAAAATTTCACCAACTGTTTTACAGGGGTAGTGAAAACATTCACCAACGGGTCCTGAAAGACAGTCAGTACAAAATAATCTGCAATAGGACTCATAAAAAATAGGATCCATACTATAAGGGCTAGGACCATAATGATACCACCAGTTACTTAACCATGGAATTTCTTATTCTTTTTCATTGATCCATGTCGGGGCAAATTTCAGCTTAGTGTAGTGGGTTTCTTCTGGTCCATCTTTATTAAGTAAATCCCACCACAGTCTCTCATATCCTGCAAAATTGTAAACAGTGTCAGGAAGTAAAAGTTTTGGATCATCTTGCGGCCATGAAGTAAACTTGCCATGAATGTATGGGCCAATCTTTCTGACTCTGTTTATTACAAATGATTTGTAATATTCTTTGGATCTGTCACTGCCTCCAGTACTAATGACATACAGATCCCAAAAATCTTCTGAAAGTGACCTTTCAGCTTCATGTGAAGCTGCCATGCTATGTGAATACATCTTTTCATGTATCCACCGATTTCCCTTTGGGTACACTTTCCTTCCTGGAACCAAGTGTTGCAAATCAGTATGATTTTGCAAATTCCCATCCAACACTTGGGTGTTTCGGAGGATCCAAGTTTGCCTCCACTTCTCTGCATATATAGGCCACGGCTCATCATCTACAATGTATCTGAGCTCCTCTCTCTTATAGGCCTGATTCCATTCAGTTAGAATGACCATGCAATGAAGCTGCATTTTTTCTTCTGGGTCATTCTCATGTTCTTGATGCTGGATGTATTCCCTGCTTAAGAAATCTGGAATACAATTGTCAGAACCTCTAATATGTTCAACTTTAAAACTGAAATATGCAAAAAGAGCTTGCCAACGTGCAAATTTTGCATCTTCTGGGTTCTTGATCTCCTTTGTTAGTACTTTCTCCAGTGCCTTAGCATCTATTCTAAGCAGGAAAAACTTATTAGCCAAATGTACAGAAAACTTCTTCATGCAATACCAGGCTGCTTTTACCTCTTTTTCTATAGGAGCATAATTTTTCTCAGCTTTGCTCCAAACTCTAGAGACAAACAGAACAACCTGTTCTTTTTCTTTTGGATCGTCTTCTGTAGGCTTTTGTTTCAGCACACCTCCCCAACCAATGTTACTGGCATCTGTTTCAACAATCTTATAAAAATTATCATCAGCAACATATAATATGGGCAGATTCTTTACCTTAGACTTGATTTCTCTGACTGCTTGGGTGTGCTTGTCAGTCCAAGGCTTTGGGTTCTTTCTTAATCTCTGGTTTAACAGAGATCTGTCAATGGCACAATCAGGATAGAAATTGCTCACATAGTTGAGGCAACCCAAAAACCTCTGCAACTGGGTTTTGTCAATGATGACATCTGGGAACTTATCTGCAAATTCCAGTGCATGTTTTTGCAGAGCAATCTGGCCATTTTCTATTTCATGTCATAAGAATTTAATCTTGGTTTTGCACAATTCCATTTTCTTTTTACTTAGGACAAGACCATTCCTTTTGACCAACTTCATAAAGATTTTCAAATGTCTGAAATGGTCATTCAAATTCTTTGAGAATATTAGCAGATCATCTATATAAGCTAGCAACCATTCTGCATAAGGCTTAAAAATAGAATCCATTACCTTTTGGAATTTGGATGGTGCATGATTTAATCCAAAAGGCATCACGTTCCATTCATAATGTCCATGAGGGACACTGAATGCAGTCTTCCATCTGTCACCTTCTGTAATGGCAACCTGCCAGAAGCCAGACTTCAAATCAAACTTGGAAAACACCTTAGCTCCTGAAATTCTTCTTATCAGATCACCTTTATGGGGGATCGGATAAGTGTCATCTGCTAACACATTGTTCAGAGGCTTATAATTTATCACTAATCTTGGAACTCCTCTGACTTGTTCACTTCTTTTATTTACATAGAATCCATAGTAGTTCCATGGGCTACTGGATTCTCTGATTAGCTTCTTCTGTAGAAGCTGCTCAATTTCATTTTGACAATGCTGCCTGTCATGGACAAACATAGGGATGCTTCTTGACTTACAAGGCTTGCCAGTATATCCCTCCTTGTAAGGCAACTCAATGCTATGCTGCTTTCTATGCCAGAAGGCATTCGGCTCTTCAGAGCAGCATGTTTCTTCAAATTCTTTCTGAATTTCAGCAATTTTCTTTTGAACATCTGGAGAGCTCAATTGTTCTTCAACTCTGATGGTCTCCTTGTGGTCTTTGAGTTCAACCAGGCTTTTCTCCACTTTCTGAAGTTTCTTCTCTTTTTCTTTGATCACCTGCACCATGGGTGAGATTCTATTTCTGGAAACATATGGCAATTCAAATCTTTTACCAGAAACAGTAATAAAAATTCCTGCAGATCCATCAGGAAATCTGAAAGACCCATGTGGCTCTACTGCTGCTAAAAACACATTACCCAAAATACAATCAACGGGGATGTAAAATTTCATTTTTTCTATTGGTATAGGATTTAATTTTATTTATTTACGTAGTAGATAACCTCTCATTTTAATTTTAGTAACTATAAGTAATTGAATTATTTTGAAAAAGACAAACATCACATCGGTTTGAATATTTGTTCCTAATAAATATGAAAGAGTTTCAAAATAAAAAGAAATATATACTTTTAGTAGTTAATGTTATATACAATTAGCAAAATCATATTAGTAAATGTGGTTAATTATTATTATTATTATTATTATTATTAAATAATTAGATAATTTATTATTAAATAATGAAAAATATTAAATCCAAAAAATAAATAATAATAATAATAATAATAATTAACAAATTGTTATTACCATTGTTTTATTAATATAAATAAGTAATTATTATTATTATGATTATTTATTATTATTGTTTTATAAATATAAATATTGTATATTATTTTAATAATTCATTTTTATTTCATTTATTATTAATTAATTAATTGTTAGATTTAAGATTTTTGTGATTCATAGTGTAGATAAATGTTTTTCGAATTAATCACATCATTAAGATTTGGTCGATGTTTCAAACCAACTAATGCGGTTAATCCTCAGGACAAGGTGAAGAAGTTAACCGATCTTCATGAAGAAATAGTATTGATGCATCATTGCTCGCAGATAGCCGTTAGAAAATTAGGTAGTTAGTTAGTTAGTTATTAGGGGATAAAAATCAAATTAATTAATTTAATTTAATTAATTAATATTAAAGATTTTTCAAATTTTATTCATAAATTATAATAAATACTATTTTATTATTAATATCATATATTTAAAGTTTAAGAATATTAAAAATATTGGTTATTTAAATAATAATTTAACAAAAAAATAAGGGTAAAAAGGTTTAAAATTAAAATAAACACAACGAAATGCTACAAGAATTTTAAAAATAAGGAAGAGAATAAGAAATAGAAAACTAAAAGGGGAAAAAAACACTAGAAGAAAACTAAGAGCCAAAACGCAATAAGAATCCAAGCGAGTTGGGAGGGGATCACATCGAGAGAAATGAAGTCTAGCTCTTACTCAATTTCCAACCATCATCCTTGTTGAGATTCCTAGTGTGTATCTCAATCTCAATAGCCTCTCTAAGTTTCCTATGGTGGAAATGGTCTTATGTATGTGCATCGAGTCCTCAATACAGACATGGTGAAATTATTTTTTCGCATGTTCTGCTAGAGCCGAAGTGCCGGAATGATTGTGCCTAATGTCTGCAACATGCTCTTGGATTCTTTGCTTAATGGATCGACCCGTTTCTCCAATATAGGGAATAACACAAAAATAAGGAACCAAGTAGGCACCTTTCTTGTCTTGAGGGTTAACAGGGTCCTTAACAGAACCAAGATAATTTCTTATGGTACAGAGAGGTTTGAATGCGGAGGAGACATTATTCCTCCTAAGAAATGGACAATCTTGTCTATGGTCGCTTGGATAAATGGGAGGTTAACCTTAGAGATAGGGTCCACACGATAAGTTTTGCCACCGAACCCTTTATAGGTTTTTTGAAGGGATTTAAGGCCTTGGGCTCTACTACACCCCTTATTTTCAAAGACACCAATAATATGGGATTTCTCTGACTCTAGGTGATTGTCATCAGAGATTCTCAGAGCCTGGGTAGCAAGAGTGCAAATAACACCAAATTTATGGGCAGGAAAATGATGGGACCAACATGAAGATATTGTTCCATGTGAGTTTTCTTACAAAACACTTGGTGATAAATGGAACCATCATACCTTCTAGAGAGGAGGATTTCAAAGAAAGGAAGGAAATCGTTTACCTCAACTTCCATCGTAAACTTGATGGAATCAGACAGGGAATTTAGGTGGCACAAAAACATATCTAACTTCTCACGACGATGGGGCCAAATGACACAAGTGTCATCCATAAACCTCTTCCACTTTTTAGGGTGAAATTGAGATGAGGCTAAGGCCTTAGTTTCAAAATATTCCATGAATAAGTTAGCAACTACACGGGAAAGAGGGGAACCCATTGCAACGCTGCAAATTTTCTCATAAAATTCACCTTGGAAGCTGAAGAAGGTTGAGGTGAGACAAATACCAACTAATTTAGTAGTGTCTTGGTCTGAGATACGATGTATGACACCTGGATGGCTTCTTGGATGGGGATTTTGGTAAATAAGGACACGACGTCAAAAGTTACCAACAAGTCACAAGGATCCAACCTAATATATTTCTCTTTCGACTCCTTAATGAAGGAAGTTGAGTCCTTAACATAGGAATCGGTGAGGCCGAAAAGAGGCTTAAGATTTTGGGCTAAGAATTTAGCAAGAAGATAAGTAGGAACACATATTTTTTTAACAGTAGGTCTTAAAGGGGCCCCAAATTTATGAATCTTAGGAAGGACACAAATCCTAAGGGTGAGGGGATCGCTGTCGATAAGCTTCCTAGAGAGAGGATTAAGAGATAAATCTGACTTAATGGTTAGGGAAACCTCCTTAGAAATAGATTAAAGGGGATTATTTTTAAGCTTGACGTAACTACCACTACTCGAAAGATGGTCGATCATCTTGTTGACATAGTTAGATTTATCCAAAATGACTATGGAACCACCTTTGTCAGCCTTGAGGATTACAATGTCAAGGTCATCCCTCAAGGTTTTAAGGGAAAGAAACTCAAGCTTGCTGAGGTTAATTCATTAACTAATTAATTAATAATAATAATAACTAAGTAATGGTTATTATTATTTAATTAAATCTTGTTTTTTGTTTTTGTTTTTTTAAATTTATACTAACTATTATTAAATAATTTAACTCAAGGATGTATATTTAATTCAATGATTAGTATTAAAAACCATATGAATAATATTATACTCTACGAAAATGAACCCTTAGATTAATAAACCCAAGGGATTGATATTATAAACCCAAGAAAATAATAAACCGAAGGGATTTATACTAAAATCCCAAGGGATCAATATTATAAACTCAAGGTATATAAATCCTAAGATAAATATTATAAACCATAAAACAATCATGGTTGACCATGGTTAATTTTTATATTAAGACAATCTTTGTGACAATGCGACGTTGGATCATGATTGAATATGATTGATTTTCATATGAAGACAATATTTGTAACAATGTGACATTGAACCATGGTTGATTTTCATATTGTGAAAATATTTGTCACAATGTGACATTGTACTATGGTTGATCATGATCTAAACCCAATGGATTTATATCAATCTGAAAAATTAATATTATAAATCCTATGAATAATATTATACACTAGGAATATGAAACTTTAGATTAATAAACCCAAGGGATTTATATTATAAACTCAAGGGAATAATAAACCTAAGAGATTAATATTAAAAACCCAATGGAATAATATTAAAACCAAGGGATAAATATTATAAACATAAGGTATATAAACCCTAAGATAAATATTATAAACCATAAAATAAACATGGTTGACCATGTTTTACCATGGTTGATTTTCATACTGATACAATATTTGTCACAATGCGACATTTGACCATGGTTTATCATTATTGATTTTCATATTAAGAAAATATTTGTTAGAATGTGACATTGGACCATTGTTGCGCATGATTGACCATAATTATAAATCCAAGGGATTTATATTAAACCCTAGGATTAAAATTATAAAACGCAAGGATTAATTTTAAAACCCCAAGGTATTATAAACCCAAGGGAATAATATTAAACCCAAGGGATTAATATTATAAATATTATAAACCCAAAGGAATAATATTAAACCCAAGGGATTAATATTATAAACCCAAAGAAAAATATTATAAACCCAAGGGAATAATAAAGCCAAGGGATTAATACTAAAAACCCAAGGGAATAATATTAAACCCAAGGGATAAATATTATAAACCATAACTTATAAAAATGGTTGACCACGGTTGATTTTCATATTGACACAAGCTTTGTCACAATGCGACGTTGGACTATGATTGACCATGATTGATTTTCATATTGAGACAACCTTTCACACAATGCAATGTTGGTCTATGGTTGGCCGTGGTTGACTATGGTTGATTTTCATATTGAGACAATCTTTTTCACAATGTGACATTGGACCGTGGATGACCATGGTTGTACCAATAGACATTTTTTGTCACAATGTGACCATGGTTGATTTACATATTGAGATAATATTTGACACAATGCGATGTTGGAACATGATTTTCCATGTTTTATTTTTAATTTGAGATAATCCTTGTCAAAATGTGACATTGTCTAGTTTTCATATTAAGAAAAAATTTATCACAATGTGACGTTGGACCATGGTTGACCATGATTATGAACACAATGGATTTATATTAAACCCAAAGATTAATATTATAAACCTTTTGAATAATATTATACCCTAGTACAATTTTTTTTTTCTTTTATTTATTAAATAGAGAAATTTGGAGTGGAGGATGGAGCTCTTTGCGCTCAAAACCTATCGCACTGAAGTAGGTTAGGGTTCTCTGTAGGGTTAGGGTTATGATATTTCACCAACAACAAAACTCTGTCGCGTGACCACGTCGCCCTGCCGACCATCTGCATTAATCTGTAACTACCTTTAATTCCCTTTTCGGGCCTGACAACGACTAACCGACACTGATCACGGACATATTAGTCTTCACTATGCCAACTATGGAAGATGACCTCGTCGATTACATGTCGGACCCGCTCGAAGGAGTTGAGATCTGGGGATCCCCTCCTTATCCCTTGCCACCTAGCACCCTGCTGGACCTTAACATTCCAGAGGCGGTTTCTGACGGCCCCTGTTTCCCTTTGGCAGCCTCCCATCCCTTTCTTGGCCCTCCTCCCGCCGACCTTCCCCTCTTCACCGACTCCCCTCCGTTCTCTCTTACCGATTTTCCATCTATTCCCCCCAACACCTCGTTGACGACAGACTCCACCGTGTTTTCTCTGGCTACCCTAAATTTCCTCACTACTTTTCTACAAGGTACATCTATCTTGCCCCTTGGTGGCCATCTTGATTCACAACCTCCTGTCGTCTCTGCACCGCCTCCATCCTTCCCCTCTGCAACTGCACACACCAGACCTAGCCCCTCATCTTCTAGATGTTTTTCCGATCCTCCTATTGTCACTCACGCAGACTATACTATCCCTGCAGCCTCTGACATGGGGGTTGATCCACTCATTGACCAGAGGGGCACTAGTTCAGCTCATCGGGGAGGCCGATGCACCAAGTGCATCAAGAAAGGGAACATGAACTTCGATCTCAACCTAGGTGAAGGGATCTAGGTAGGGGAGGTTATGGACACCGTGGAACGAGTCCTGGTTGGCCATGTTTGAGGGAGGCGATACAATATCAATTGATTTCAGACTTGGATGAATGAGATCTGGGGTCCTATCATGGAGAAGCTCCCGATGATGGTCATCCTCCCTCGGGGATGGTTTTCACTTCATTTTCCTTGGCTAGAACATGTTTCTTGGGTGATTTCAAAGCTATGGCACATCAAATAGGCCCTCATGTTCAAACGATGGAGCCCTCTATTCGATCCAGAGAGAGAACAATTGGGTGCTGTACCAATCTGGGTTAGGTTTTCGGGATCCCCGCTTCACTTCTGGTCAAAGGATATCATGCGGCATATAGGAAACACTTTGGTTACCTATCTGGATCATGACAAATCATATTTTACCATAGGTATCATGACAATGGCTAGGATAATGGTGCAACTAGACACCCGCGAAGGATTGGAAGAGGCAATTACTCTTCGGTGGAGACAGGTTGTGTGAATCTAGACAGTGGATGATGAGGGTGTGCCCTATAGATGTCAGAGATGTCATGAGGTAGGTCACCTCTTCAAGGACTGTTCCCTGCTCAAAAGCTTTAAAGAAGTTGGAATACCGGATCAAGTGCACACACAGGAGGCTACAACAGATCCCCCTCCTCTGAACATATTGGCCGATTGTCGCAAAGGCAAGAAAGCGGCTTAGGGGCGCAAGCCCGCTCCTACTCCTTTTGGTCCACCTCCCCCCTGGATGACTAGGGTTCGGGCAACGGTGACACAGAATGATTTGGGTGACTCTGAAACCATTTCCCCTGTTTTTTCATTATAACTCATCTACATCTGGTTCATGATCTGTAGATTGCACTACTCTCTCCTCATTGGCTGGTCAACCCTCCCTGTCTATAACTTATCCCACATCCATCCCCTAGCCCTCCATTGCCAACCTTCCCCCCACCATTCCTGGTTCACCTCAATCTGTGGCTCCCTCTGAATCCTCATTGGATTCTCGGGCCTCACATTCCTATCACCTGAGTTCCCCCACTCACCCCCCCTCCTTTGTATCTGGAGGCTTGGAGATGTCAGACCCCATACGCACAAAAATCGGCAGGGGAAGACATTCAAACATATCCAACACTATTATACAGGCAGGGTTTGAGGTTATGGATGGTAAAAAAAACATTATTAAGAGTGTCCTTAGAGCACGGATGACCTAGTCCCTGGGTACCCCATGAATATCATCTTCTTCAACTGCCGTGGGTTGGCCAACCCCGCCAAAAATTTGGCCCTGTGAAGACTATTAACAGACACACCGATTGACATCATCTTCCTCCAGGAGACCCTTGACTCCTCTGAACATGTGATTTTTTCCCTACGATCCATTTTCCCAGGCTAGAACTTTCAGGCATTGGATGCTCGTGGCTGATCTGGAGGTATTGTACTTGGCACCAATCCCCGATCCATCAAGGTGCTCAACAATTGGGGGGGGTAAGGTTTCTTGGATGCTGATGTATTCTCCTTTGACCTTGGACTTGAATATCGTCTGATCAACATTTATGGACCTTGTAGTTCTCGCCTTCCCTTTTGGCATCGCCTCCTAAATCTATCCCTCCTATCTGCACACAATCTCATTCTCGGTGGTGACCTCAACTTATCCTTGGGTATTTCCGAATCCAGGGGCCCCATTTCTCAGGCCGATCCCCTAGTTGTTGATATTGCTTTGATCTTGGAGACTCATCACCTGGTCAACATCCCCATGCCTTGAATACACCCCACCTGGAGAAATCATAGGGTATGCGAGGCCTCTGTTGCACATAGATTGGATCGCTTTCTCATTCATGAATCCTTAACCTCTTGCGGACTTCTATTCAGACATTGGGTTGGATTTGGGGGATTATCTGACCACTCCCCCATCTACTTGGAACTTGCTTCTGCTCGAAGGAAGCCCTACAGTCCTTTCAAGTTCAATTCCACCTAGCTCTCTCACCTGGAGTACATTGACTTGGTCACCAACTATTGGATGTCCCATCCCCCGGATCATGGATCCTCACCTTCAGTAAACTTTGCTGCTAGGATGTCAGCTACCAAGAAGCTGACCAAGTCATGGGCGTGGGATATGAGGAAAAAGGATGAGGAAACACTCTGTGGCATATAGTCAGAAATCGCTGAGATTGAATTAGGCTTGATGGATAGCCTGACCACGGTCGCTACCAAGACACATCTCACTAAGCTTGCTACTAACAGAACCCGAATACTTAAGGAAAAAGAGGAAACCTGGCGACTAAGGAGCAGAACAACATGGCTCAAAGCTAGAGATGAAAATTGCAAATTATTCCACGAATTTTCAAATGGTCGCAAAGCCATTAGTACTATTTGGTCACTGGAGGACGATCATGGAAATCAGGCCCAGAATTTCCATTAGTTGGCTCACATGGGGTGGAACACTTCTGCAACCTCTACAAGGCTTCTGCTATCAAAAATTTGGCAGAAATCATTAAAGTGGCTTGATTGTTTCCCAGATTTGTGAATCAAGATGATGGAGATCAAATATTACACCCGGTATCCATGCAAGAACTCCAGGACACTATGAAATGGTTCCAGAAAGACAACAGTCCTGGGCCTGATGGCTGGCCTATCGAATTCTATCTGGCTTTCTTTGAGATCATGGGACAGGACATACTCAATCTGGTTGAAAAATGTTGCTTGTAGGGTAAACTATATGATGCATTCAAATCCACTTTCATTGCCCTTATTCCAAAATTTGACGGCCCCAAACATTTATTTGATTATCGCCTATCTCCCTTTGCAACTGCATATACAAGATCTCTGCCAAAATCATTGCTAACCACATCAAAACCATCCTCTCTGAACACATTTCTCCTGAAAAATTTTCCTTCCTCCACCACTGCCAGATTCATGAAGCTATTGGCACTACTCAGGAAGTTCTACACTCCATCAAATGAAAAAATCTCAAAATAATCATTCTAAAACTGGACCTCGCTAAAGCTTTTGATCACTCTAATTGGATCTACATTCACATGATCCTCACCCATCTAGGTTTCATCTACAACATTAAATGGATCATGTGCTGTATCACCAATGTATCTTTCAGTGTCCTCATCAATGGATCGACATCCTATTTCTTCCACTTGGAACGAGGACTCCGACAGGGGTGTCCTCTATCCCCTCTCCTTTTCGTCCTCATCATGGAAGCTTTGAGCCAACTACATGGATGAAAAGAAACAAGGTCACCTATAGGGCATCAAAATCGCAGAAGGATGCACACTCTCCCATCTAATTTTTGTTGATGATGTTGTCATTTTCCTCAATGGATCCATTGGTGACATTCTATCCTTTTCAGTTGCACTTTCCGCCTTCAGCATTGCCACTGGTATGGTATGTAATGCACAAAAATCGACCATCTCTGATTTTAGATGCACTCTACAGGAGAGGGGATTGGCCTTGAATAGATTCCCTTTCACCCCCCTGGACCCCCTGGATGGTCTTTGATACCTGGGTTTTAGACTAAAACCATCCGATTATCGCATTACTGACTGGTCATGGCTTATTTCCAAATTAGAAAGAAATTTTTTTATATGGCACAACATATGGCTATCTTGGGCTGGCCGTCTCACCTTAATTAATTTTGTACTGGAGGCTACACTTGTCTACTAGATGTCACTTGCTTGGATACCACGATCCATCATTGATAGAATACAACGTTTATGCTGTAGATTCTTATGGAGTGGAAACCGTGATGGTCACACATATGCATGGGTTAAATGGGACCGCATCGCCATCCCCAAAAAATGGGGAGGATGGGGCATCAAGAACCTAGATATCTTTGCAAAATCACATGCAGCAAAAATGGGTTGGACGATAGTGACCTCCAGGAATCTCTGGACATAGGTGGTATATATGAAATACATTTGGCCCCTGAATATCATCAACTGGATAAGACAACCCTCTTGGAGTCACTGGAACATTTCAACAATCTGGAAGGAAGTCTTAGCCTCTCTCCCACACACTCGTAATGGTTTGAGTTGGAGAATCAGATCAGGAAATTTGGCATGCATTGGAATTGATTCCTGGCTAGGGAGTGGGAATGCACACAGCCTTCCCTGTGAGATCATAAACCACCTATCTGAGCGCGTCATACATTTCATTGCACAGATTGTTGACATGTTTTCCATAACTCTCTATTTGCAGGGATTGAAAACAACAAATCAACTTGGCCTCCCTGGTCCGATGCACCAATATTTGCAATCCTACACAGGGGCTCTATCTGAAGGACACATCCGTATTGGCACTGGGGATGATGAAATAATATGGAAACCCTCTAAATCTGGGTATTAATCTCCAAAAAAGGGCTATATACACATATACTCGGATCACTCTCCACATGTGCATACTTGGTGGTGGAGGAGTATTTGGAAACTCAGGGCACCACCGCGCACTAGGTTCTTCATGTCTTGCATCCTATTAAACATTGCACCCACCATGGTGAACCTACACAAAAGAGCCATTCACTGCCCCTTCTGGAACTCACTCTGTAGGATGGAATCTGAAACTGTTGAACAACTATTTCTCGATTGTCACACCTCTCAGGAATTATGGACTTCTATCCTCTCTGATTTTCACATCAACTCTCAGTGGATGGGACAGAACATTGCGGAAGCTTGGAAAAACTGGTGGCAAAAAGTTTCTCCATAAAAGGCTCGGAATCTCCCCCTCCTCATTTTCTGGGGTATTTGGTTGGCCAGGAATGGCATCATGTTTCAGTACCAACCTCCCATCTGGCACTCGATTACATCCTGCATCTTATCTACCTACAAGTCCATCCCTAATGATGAGACCCCTCTTCCTCCTAGAACCATTACACCAGAAGTTATAAACTTCGATCTCCCCTGGGCTTTCTTCAACGGATCGAACCAACCCCAGGGATGTGGTGGTGGTGCCCTTCTTCATATCACCCTTTAGCACTATTTCAAAATTAAGATGGGACTTGGAATTGGCACGAACAACTTTGCAGAACTCATCACTCTTCGTCATCTCCTACAGTTTTCATTAGAGAATGATGTTCATCACTTGAAATTTTTGGCGATTCTAAAATCATCATCAATTGGTTCAATAACATTGCTACATGTCACGTGCACACACTTCAAAATATTTTGGAGGATCTTTGGCATCTGAAAGCTCAATATTTATCCATCTCCTATTCTCACATTTACAGGGAATGCAACAACATTTCCGATGGTCTTTCCAAGGCGGCAGTGGTCTAGCATAGGGGGCTATGACACATAGAGGAACAGAAGCACCTCCAACACTACAGATATTACCATCGACCCTTCAACGACCAGCCATACATACGATATCAGCTCATTTTTTGATAGTTTTTGATTTATATGATCAGCCTTAATTATTGTATTTATTGTATATATTTTTACCGCCATATATGTATACCCCTTGAGGATCTTTTTGATTGAACAATATGATGTGACCATAGTCACAAAAATGCATATGCAATGCATCTACAACATGTAATTTTCACAATTAATCAAAATTATGATTTTTCCTTGGGAAAAAAAAGTATTATACCCTAGGAATATACTAAAAATCAAAGGGATCAACCCAAGGTATATAAATCCAAAGAAAAATATTATAATCCCAAGGGATTAATACTAAAACCCAAGGTATTTAAACCCTAAGATAAATATTATAAACACTAACTTATAAACATGGTTGACCATGATTGGTTTTCATAATGACACAATCTTTGTCAGAACATGATGTTGGACTATGGTTGACGATGATTGATTTTCATATTAAGACAACATTTCACACAATGTAACATTGCACAATGGTTGCCCATGGTTGAGTATGGTTGATTTTCATATTGAGAAAATATTTGTCACAATATGATGTTGGACCATGGTTTACCATGGATGACCATGATTGTCACATTGTGACATTGTAGCAAGAGACAATTTTTGTCACAATATGACCATGGTTGTCACAATGTGATGTTGGACCAAGAGACAATGTTTGTCGCAATATGACCATGGTTTTCATAATGTGATGTTGGACCAAGAGACAATTTTTGTCACAATATGACCATGGTTGACCATGGTTAATTTACATATTGAGATAATCTTTGAAACAATGCAACGTTGGAACATGGTTGGCGATGTTTTATTTTCATTTTGATATAATCCTTGTCAAAATGCAAAATTGGCTAGTTTTCATATTGAGAAAATCTATTAGAATGTGACGTTGGACCACGGTTGACCATGATTATGAACCCAAGGGATTTATATTAAACCCAAAGATTAATATTATAAACCTTTTGAATAATATTATACCTTAGGAATATACTAAAACCCAAGGGATCATAAACCTAAAGGAATAATATTAAACCCAAGGGATAAATATTATAAAACCAAGGTATATAAACCCTAAGATAAATATTATAAACCCTAAAATAAACATGTTTGATCATAGTTGACTGTGATTGATTATCATATTGACACAATTTTTTTCACAATGCGATGTTGGACAATGGTTGACCATGATTGATTTTCATATTGAGACAACCTTTCACACAATGCGACACTGGACAATGGTTGGCCATGGTTAATTTTCATATTGAGACAACCTTTGTCATAATGTGACCATGGTTATTGACCATGGTTGACCATGTTTGATTTACATCTAGGCACAATGCGGCATTGGAACATGATTGACTATGGTTGATTTTCATATTGAGACAATCCTTGTCACAATGCAACATTGTTAGTTTTCATATTGAGAGAATCTTTGTCACAATGTGATGTTGGACCATCGTTGACCATCATGATAAACCCAATGGATTTATATTAAACCAAAAGATTAATATTATAAACCATATGAATAATATTATACCCTAGAAATATAAATCCTTAAATTAATAAACCCAAGGGAATAATATTAAAAACCAAAGGGATTATAAACCAAAGGGAATAATATTAAACCTAATGGATAAATATTATAAACCCAAGGTATAGAAACCCTAAGATAAATATTATAAACCCTAAAATAAACATGGTTGACCATGGTTGATTTTAATATTGAGATAATCCTTATCATAATGCAACATTGGCTAGTTTTCATATTGAGAAAATATTTGTCACAATGTGACGTTGGACCATGTTTGACCATGATTATAAACCCAATGGATTTATATTAAACCCAAAGATTAATATTTTAAAACCTATGAATAATATAATACTCTAGGAATATGAACCCTTAGATTAATAAATGCAAGGGATTAACATAACTTACGCCCGAATGATGATAAAAAACAACATTACAAGATCATTATTGTGGAAAGCATTGACAAGACATTTCCTTGGGCATATTTTGATTGTTCGACACAACATTATGGATGTGGAGGAGGAGCAATTTTGTACTTAAATGAAGATCATTATTTCAAGATGAAGATGGGTTTAGGGAGAGGCACAAATAACTATTCAAAGCTAAATAGAATCATACTTCTCCTTATTTTTTCCCTTAAGAAAGGATGCTGACAACTACAAATGTTTGGAAAATCTAAACTTGTTATTAATTGGTTCAATCTTCAGTTAGAATGTCACCCGCACACACTCAGAAATTTTCTCAATGAAATTATTATATATATATATATATATCTGTGTGTGTGTGTGTATATATATATATACATATACATATACATATATAGGGAAAGGAACCAGATTTACGACAATATTTTCAAGGAAGCCACACAACAACCTTATGGTTTTGGATGATTTAGGAACAGATTGGACATGAGTTCCATCAGTTTTTTCACAGACCATTCATTTATCATTAGCCACATGTGGCAAATTCTTCATCATAGATGGATCTCAACTTCCATATTTTTGTGTCGATTATCAGAACTATGATATTGTATATATTATTATGTTTCTATTTATTAGTTACAGTTATGTAACATCTACTTCATAGACTCCATACAACAATGGCATTCATGGCCACTAGTTTTGACATATGCTCCTTTTGCAACATCTACATGTAATTTTCAATATTTTATATAATGAAAGTTACAATTTTTCCTTGGGGAAAAAAGCCAAGGGATTAATAAAAAACCCCAAGGGAATAATATTAAACCTAAGGGATAAATATTATAAACATAAGGTAAAAAAAACCATAAGATAAGTATTATAAACCTTAAAATATATATGATTGATCATGGTTTACTATCGTTGATTTTCATAATAGGATTATCGTTGTCACAATGCGATGTTGGACTATGGTTGACCATGATATATTTTCATTTTTAGACAATCTTTGGCACAATGTGACATAGGACCATTGTTGACCATGGTTTACCATGATTGTAAATGCAAGGGGTTTAGATTAAAACCTAGGATTAATATTATAAAACTTATGAATAATAATATACCCTTGGAATATGAACCCTTAGATTAATAAACCCAAAGGATTGATATTATAAACCCAAGGGATTGATATTATAAGCCCAAGGGATTAATTCTAAAACCCCGAGGTATTATAAACCCAAGAGATTAATATTATAAACACAAGGTATATAAACCCTAAGATAAATATTATAAACCCTTAAATAAACGTGGTTGACCGTGGTTTTCCATGATTCATTTTCATATTCAGACAATCTTTCTCACAAAATGATGTTGGACCATACTTGATCATGGTTCAACATGATTGTTTTTCATATCGAGGCAATCTTTGTCACATTGTGACATTGGACCATGGTTGATTTTCATATTGAGAAAATATTTGTCACAATGTGACGTTGGACCATGGTTGACCATGGTTATATACTCAAGGGATTTATATTAAACCCAAGGATTTACAAACCCAAGGAGTTAGGGTTTATATATCTTGGGTTTATAATATTAATCCATTGGGTTTAATATTATTCCCTTGGGTTAATACCTTGGGGTTTTAGAATTAATCCCTTGGGTTTATAATGTCAATCCCTTGGTTTTACCAATGTAAGGGTTCATATTCCTAGGGTATAATATTATTCATAAGGTTTATAATATTAAACCAATGGTTTAATATAAATCCATTGGGTGTATGGTCATGGTCAACCATGTGCAACCATGGTCCAATGTCACACATTGTGACAAAGATTCTCAATAGGAAAATACCCCATGGTAAAACATGGTCAACCGTGTTTTATTTTGGATTTATAATATTTATCTTAGGGTTTATATACCTTTGGTTTAAAATATTGATTTCTTGGGTTTATAGTATTATTCCCTTGGGTTTATATTATCAATCCAAGTTTCTTAATCTAAGGGTTCATATTCCCAGGGTATAATATTATCCGTAGGGTTTATAATATTAATATTTAGGTTTGATATAAATCCATTAGGTTTATAATTATGGTCAAACATGGTCAAACGTCACATTGTGACAATGCTTTTCTCAATATGAAAATCAACCATGGTCCAATGTTGCATCATTAAAAAGATTGTATCGATATGAAAATCAATCATGGTCAGCCATTGTGCAATGTTGCATTGTGACATCGATTGTCTCAATATGAAAATAAACCATGGTCATCCATGACTGTTTTAGGGTTCATCATAGTTATCCTAGGGTTTATATACCTTGAATTTATAATATTGATCCCTTGAGTCTAATATTATTTCCTTGGGTTTATAATCATGGTCAAGCATGGTCCAACATCACATTGTGACAAAGATTTTTTGAACATGAAAATCAACCATGGTCTAACGTCGCATTGCTACAAAGATTGTCTTCATATGAGAATCAATCATGGCCAACCAAGGTCCAAGGCCGCATTGGGAAAAATATTGTCTCAATATGAAAACCAACCATGGTCAGCCATGATTATTTTACAGTTTAAAATATTTATCCTAGGGTTTATATAACTAGAGTTTATAATATAAATCCGTTGATTTTATTATTGTAAAGGTTCATATTCATAGGGTATAATGTTATTCATAGAGTTTTTAGTATTAGTCCTTGGGTTAAATATAAATATTTGAGTTTATATATATATGTATATATAACAAAAATAATAAATAATAATAATAATTAGGTAATTATTACTATTATTGACTAATTAATTATTTAATGAAATAATTAATAATGAATGAAATAAAAATGAATTACTAAAAGAATTAACAATATTTATATTAATAAATATTAATTTAATTAACAATATTTATATTAATAACACAATATTAATAAATAATAATAATAATTAGTTAATTTTTTTTTTTGTCGGTTAAGGTCTATTTTATATTATCCTAGCAAAAATTACATCAGAAAACAACGTTGTTGTATTACATCTAGGCAACCTAGGAGGCAAGAAGTTCCAAGACTGATTTGGGTGCTCGCTAAGGCACACAGTGCTCTTGGTTATTATTAGCACAAAATGACAAAACATCTAGATCAAATATAACATCATGGGGGTGGGCTCAGAGGACCTGATGGAGGACCTGCAAAGATTCATCCTTGGTTATGCACATGGTAGTCGATGTTGTCCACTTGGGCTTCTAAAGCTCAGAGGTGGTCTTGTGAGTGCCTCAAATGTCAGTGCAGACACTCCAGAGCTTCAAGGGTCTCATTTTGCAGGTGCTAAATGTCGTTGATATAAGCCACAAGTTCATTGCAATCCTCATACCTTTGTTCACGCAGAGTGTCCAGGTTGAGCTGGATATGTTGGAGTTGTGCTAAAATCGTTTCAAGGGTGACCAGAGCCTCTACCTGTCTCGATGATTGAGCCGGAGAGATTTCCATGGCCGCCACCAAGTGTTGGCTCTCGGTGGATTTCAAGTGTGAACTAGAGTCCTTGGGAAACTGTCGACCTGCTGTCTCACGTCCAAAGCCTCCTCGACGTGGACGCCCCCTCTCTCGCAGCATGGGCTTGCCGACAACCTGCCAACCTTTCTCTGTGCTCTAGCTCCAATTAACCACGGGCCAAGCAGCCCCTAACACCATAATTCCGTCCCCGAAACCACTTCTATTTGTCCTGCTATACGCGTCCTGTGCACTGCAGAAAAGAACCACTACTCCACCATCAATTGCGCCACAACCTTTGATTGTCACAGTAATCTGCCACCCTCTGCAAATCGTAGTCGTAGGAGAACTGAAAGGGTCAGTGAACCTAAAGAAATACCATCCCGAGGCTCGACTGGGGGTCTGCCTTCCCTACATGTCCCACTTACCAGCTGCCACTATCCTGGAGGAACACTAGATCCACCCTTCCCTGTCAGGACCACGAGTCAAGGATGGGGACCAAGTGTGACGAAAGCATTCGGTGGGCATGCGACGAACGAGGATCGATGAAGCGACGAAAACTACATGTGTGTAGACAGGCACACGACGGGTGAGTGGCTATGATGTGATTTTTATACGGGTAGTATGCAACATTTCATATAGCAAGTGTGTTTGTATGGTTACACAACTGCACCAATGTGTAAGTTGTAATGGGCGCGGGCGAAAAGAGTTGACCCGGGTGCCCGCATGGGCTAATTGTCTATGGACCAACGATAAAACGTCACACGGTAGCGAAGAAGTGTAACAACCGAGTCATACACATCAGACCAATGTTACAAATATTGGCAAGCGTACGTGACAAAGGTTGGATAGGTGGGTCCGCTCGTGAACAAGCCCCCCCTCACATGTTCAACACGTTCAAAGGCGTATGTATATACGATGGACATGGTTGGAGTGGGGAATCATGAAGGATTAACACAACACATCTTTGGATAGAACAACAAGGGCGAACAAGCATCAAGGTGAGCATTCAAAAACTTGTTGATGTGAAGTTGCAATTGGATAGGCAAAGAAAAAAACACGTTGAGTCGTGCAGAAATGTGTTCAATGGTTTGGGTGAGTCGGGTTCTGCAGGGCATCGAGCCGTTCGGCAGAGTCAAGTCGGGTTCAAGCAGACAACACATGCAGAACAATGCTTCAGGGGGCAGAATGTTTCTAGGTCAAGTCGGGTGTGCAGAACAACGCGTTAAGAGCAGTGAAAGACGCAGACAGTTGCAGACATGCAGAAAAAGTTGAGTTTGGTAAGACACGATGTGACCACGTACAACAGGTCGAGTGGAGGGCGCTGTGAGCCGAGTAACCGCGTTCAGGGTAGGGTGCCGAGTGACCCGAATGACCCTTCTGAACGGGTTTTTGGGCAAGTCGTGCAAACATGTTCTAAGATGGATTTTGGGGTTCGTTATGGATGTTTGACCTAGGTTTGAGTATTGGAAAAACTGTGAAGCTTGGGCCAATAGGAAAACAAAATTGACAAGAAGCATAAATGGTTTGTTCAAGATTAGTGTAATGAATAAAATAATATAAATAATGATTAATTAGTTAATTAGTAATTACGTTGAAAGGCCATGTCTAATGAGACATGACCTTTCGTGAAGAGGCACCTATGTAGGTATATAAGCAGGCCTCATTTGTAACATTCAACATCTCATTCATCATACATTTTAATATAATAATATTTGTATCCTCATGGATATTTTGATATTCCAAGTCTTCTGGAGTATTTAGTTTGAGAAGGAACTTTGTTCGCTTCATTTGGTATCAGAGCAGTCGATCTTTTGGCCACTTATGCTGCATAGAGCCATGCTCTCCGATCCAGGTCCTTGACCATCAAATTTTTCAACATTGTTGCTGTTGAAGTGCTTCGCTAAACCTTTGGAGTTTCTCCGCTACTACTGAGTTCCTCAGAGGCCCTTGGCCATTAAAAAAAAAAAGAGAGAAGGAAAGTTAAAAAAAGAAGAAGGAATAAATATATATAAAGTATATATATTAATAAAAAAAATAAAAGAGAGAAAGAAAGTTTAAAAAAAGGGGAAATAAATTAAAAGGAAAAAAAAAGATTTAAAAAAAATAGTTTGAAAAGAAAAAAAATTAAAAATGGTTCTACATTATTGATAAAAAGGGCATGATAAAAAAACTATACGTAAGATAAGGAAGAGTAGATAAGGTTATTTTGATTCTTCTTTAAGTGGTTTACAAGCTCGTGGTTTTAGAAGCCCATGGTAATTGCCCATGGTATTTTCAAGGTAAAATAAGAACAAAAGGAATAAAAAATCTCTGTGTGAATGGTAAGTTTACTTTTACATGGAGAAAATTAACCGAGTCAAATACACATAAGTGGACATATATTTTATAGGTTAATACATGTGAATAGCCACGTTTCACTAGGGTTGTAACTTTTCAAAAAAAAAAAAGAGTTAAAAAAAATCAATTGTTAAAAATAAAATAAAAAAGTATTATGAAAGTCCAACATCTTCTTAGTAATTAAAGAAGATTTCATAAAAAGAAATCAAGGAAGTAATTTTCAAAAAAATCAAAAGGAAAAATATTATTAAGGATTTCTTAAAATATTAAGGAATCATTATTAAAGCTCGAAGGTATATAAAAGGAAAAAGAGGTTATTAAAGGTTTAAGTATTGGTAAAGTGGAAAACGAGATAAATCATTATATTCTAAATATTTTATTTAAAAAAGGAATATATACATATATAAAAGAATTTGAGCCTCTTTTAAAAAAATAATATTAGTGAAGGATTCATTACCAAAGATTGAAGGAATATTAGTGAAGGATTCATTACAAAATATTGAAGGAGTAATAAAAGTTTGAAGGTTATATCCATTATTTAAAATATAAAAAGGAAACTAATAATATTTTATTATAAATATTAGGAAGATTCACTTAAAAAAAAAAAAAAACTCAAAGTTATTTTGATAAAATTGCATCCAAAACAAAACTAAAGGAGGGAAGATTTCCTAAAAATTATAGTATGTGTGTCTATGCGCTAATTGAAATCAAAGGGTCACTTGCGGGAAAGGAGGTTCTCATATCTATCAATCTTACTCAAAAGAATAATTATGTTAGTACTGAATATGGTAACCAATTAGTGATCCCTGAATCAAATATAACTAAAACAAATTCATTTCACGCAAATGACAAACAATACAACATAGGGAATTTACACTTAAGTATTGGGGAGTATTCCTTTGTCTTGCAATTCACCGTTAAAACCTTATTTTGCAATGATAGTGATATAGTTCTGGGTTCGCTCTAGATGGAATCACTAGGGTCATTCATCCTTAATACGAAAAATAAGTTTTTAACATTTTCTTACAAAAAGAAAAAAATAACGCTACAAGATGTCACAGTGAAGTCGAATTCAGTAACACCGGAAGACATGTTAGAAATTTCAAAAGTAAATTTTCAAGAAGGTAAAAAGGCGATCCAAAATATGCAAAAGGAAATTGACAAAATCACCACTAACAAGAATGAAGAAGTTTCTCACCTCAAGGACCACAACGACAAGTTACTAACGCAAATTAAGAAGTTGAAGAAAGACAAGAAGTCATTAGAAAACAAGGTGCAACAACTTGTCGTAAAGGAATCATCGAAACTGTCAAATGTAGAAGTTCAAGTTGAAGAAAAAACAAACATTGATCTAGTAAATGTCACAGCTCAAGAAGCAGACAAGCAAGTTGCAAAAGATACAAACTTAGATGTTGCAGTTTAGATGAGGAATATACTAAATGAAGGTCCTGTAACCAAATCAATAACATCCTCGCTAACAGAAAATCAAAGAAGTCAAACCAAAAAATTTCTCTATCGACATCCAAATCACGGGAGCAGACAACTCGACCGAGCTATGTATTTAGAACAGAAACAGGCTGATATTCTGAAGAATACTAATGTCGGTGCAATCTACTCAGGTGATAACAAGTCATGAGAAGTTCCTAGTCATCGCGAGAGTCCACAAAATATTGATTTAGGATGGTTCGATCCATTCTCAGTGCGACAGTTTTGTTTGTCACTTAGAGGATCATATCAACTTGTATCGACAAGGATGAATACGCTGAGACGAGAAGATGTTCGTAGCAGGAAAACAATCAAGGAATTTCATCAACAAGCTTTGAGGACAAAGCTTTTTGAGGAGGAAGGCAATGTAATGAATAAAATAATATAAATAATGATTAATTAGTTAATTAGTAATTAGGTTGAAAGGCCATGTTTGATGAGACATGACCTTTCGTGAAGGGGCACTTGTGTGGGTATATAAGAAGGCCTCATTTGTAACATTCAACATCTCATTCATCATACATTTTAATCTAATAATATTTGTATCCTCATGGATATTTTGATATTCCAAGTCTTCTGGAGTATTTAGTTTGAGAAGGAACTTTGTTCGCTTCAATTAGTTGTATAATTATTGCAGATTGTACATATTTATTGAAACATAATATCGAGCAGACTTATAATAAGGGAGTTTCCCCTCCCTTGAATGTATGGGCGTTCATGTGGTTTGATATTGATGTTTATGTTTTATTCCGCACATTGAAGAACACTTTGAATATTAATTAAATAAGTGTTGAGTTAGGCGTAGTCTACTTGTGGATTATTTGAAAAAAGAAAAACAAGGTAGTGCCGCACTAGTCTATAGAGTGGTTGGGAGACTACCACAGGTAAAGGGGCATGATAAGTGGTATTAGAGCCAACACAACTGCTGTTGCACATCAGTTGGTACAGAGTACCATTTCGGAGCTTGGTGATTTGACAAGCATGAATGCTGATGCAGTGTTGTAGGAAGTCTTGGAGCTTAGTATAATGAAGTTGAGTAGGGGTAAGACCGAGGTCAATACTGATGCTAAACTGATGAAAGAAGCAAGTTTGAAGGCTCATCATGAGCTTGAGAACATGATAGGACATTGGAAATATATGAAGCAATAATATCATTGAACTCTTATGCAAGTGTTTGAACACTTGGAACACATTGGAGATGGGTTGGTGGGGATGCAGAAATATTTGGAAGGCCTACATAGACAAACTGATGAACTTGAAAAAGTTGATATGGAGATACGAAAGGGTGATAAAAGGCTTCAAGAACTCTTGGATGAGAGAGTTCACTTGAAGGAAAATAGCACCAAGGGTCAGGCTAAAGTCAAGGACATTGAATATGAGATCAAGAGGGATTTTCTTGATCCTAAACCTATTGAAGAAAATGCATGCATTGACACACTTAGAGAAGAAGACCAATTATTGGAGGACTTCAATTGGAAGGAATCAATCTATGTTAGATTGGGGCACTTAAGCAACATTCAAAGAGGAAGAAGTTTGATGAACAAGTAGACCCAGGATCAGATTTTTCTATGGAGTCTCATGAGAAGACATATAATAAAGCCTAGTTCGGAAGATAGTTTAGACGAATGGGGATCGACAAAGTGACGAAAAATAAATGTGTGGTTAGACGGGTGCACGACGGACGAGTGGCTATGATGTGACGTTATATGGGAAGTATGCGACGTTTCATATAGTGGTTGCATTTGCATGTTTACACGTGCGCACCAACGTGTTAGCCGTAACGGGCACGGGTGACATGAGTTAACTCGGGGGCTCGCACAGGCTAAACGTCTATGGACCAATGATAAAACATCACAGGATAGCGAAGAAGTGTAACGACCAATTTATACACATCAGGTCGACATTATAAAGCTTGGCAGACTGACATGACAAATGTTGGATAGGTGGGTCGGCTCGTGAACGAGACCCCCCACAGACGTTCAACACGTTAAAAGGCGTATATATACGCTGAGCATGGTTGGAGTGGGGAATCATCAAGGATTGACACAACAAATCTTTGGATCAAACAACAAGGGTTAACAAGCATCAAGGCGAGCATTCAACAACTTGTTGATGCGAAGTTGCAACCAGACAGGCGAATAAATATACAGGTCGAGTCATGCAGAAACACGTTCAACATTCATGGCAAATCGGGATCTGCAGGGCGACGGGCAGTTCGACAGGGTCGAGTCAGGTTCAACCCGACAACGCATGTAGAACAATACTTTAGGGCGGAAAAAAATTTCTGGGTCAAGTCGGGTGTGTCGAACAACGCATTTAGAATAGTGAACGATGCATATAGATGTGGACGTCCAGAAAAGGTTTAATCGGGTCTGACATGACCCGACCATGTGCAACAGGTTGAGTAGAGGGCGTGGTGACCTGAGTAAGCCGCGTGCAGCAATGCGTGTAGGGCAGGGCGCCAAGTGACCCGAGTGATGCTTTTGAACGAGTTTTTGGGCAAGTCGTGCAAACATGTTCTAAGATGGATTTTGGGGTTACTTGTGGATGTTTGAGTAGGGTTTGAGTATTGGAAAGCTGTGAAGCTTGGGCCAAGAGGCAAACAAAATTGGAAAGAAGCATAAATGGTTTGTGAAGGATTGGTTGTATAATTATTGTAGATTGTACATATTTATTTAAACATAATATCGAGCATACTTATAATCAACGAGTTTCCCCTCCCTTGAATGTATGGGCGTTGATGTGGTTTAATATTGATGTTTATGTTTTATTCTGCACATTGAAGAACACTTTGAAATATTAATTAAACAAGTGTTGAGTTAGGCATAGTCTACTTGTGGAGTATTTGAAAAAAAAAAAAAAACAAGGTAGTGCCACACCAGTCTATAGAGTGGTTGGGAGACTACCACAGGTATAGGGGCGTGACACCTGATCTTGTTGCAATGCTCTGTTGCTGCTGCCAGGAGTCCGCCACTCATTCAATCGCCATCCACAGCTTCCCGTTAGTAGAGTCACCCACCTTGTCTCCTTCCGACGTAGCTAAATATAGGGCTTGAGAGCCAGCGTCTGCACATCGAGGATGACTGTCTCGCCAACTTTCACCATCGCTCGCAATTTCGAAATGCTCACTTGCTCGCCTACTCTACTCATAAATTCGACATTGCCTGCCATGAGTCCGCGGGTCTCGAGGCTCATTACCTCTCAAGCATGGGAGGTAAATGTGGCCGTTAGCGTGTTGCTTCGGGATGGTTCGGTCACAGCTGTCCTCCGCCCACCTGGCTCATTGAGTTGACACCCCCATCGGGGAATTAGTTAATTATTATTATTTAGTAATTAATTAATACTAAATGAAATAAAAATAAATGAATTAATTATTATTAATTAATAACGTTATTAAATATAATTAATATTAAAAATAATATATATAATAATAATAATAATAATAAATCGTTAATTATTATTATTGATTAATTAATTAATTTTATTAAATATAAGTAATATTAAAAATAATAATATTAAATATATTAAATATTAAAAATAATAATATTAATTAAAAATAATAATGTTAATTAAGAATAATAATATTAATTAATAATAATAATAATAATAATAATAAATCATATTTATTAATAAGAATTATAATAATAAACCACATAATGTAGGTTTGAACTTCTGGAATCCTGTGTAATGTGATTGACGAGTCCGACATTTTGGGTGAACACTTCACCCATTTTCAGGAGGAAGAAGCTAAGCATTAGATAGGAAGAGTGCAGACACTAAAAGAATATATAAGAGAGAATCTAGCCGTTAAAAATCAACGGAATAGGTGGAAGTCAAAATTAGTTGTTAGGGAGAAATGATTAAAATAATAAATTAAATTATTGACGAATAACTATTAAACCAATTCAATGGATTGAATTTTGAATTAAAATTGAATTATCCATTATAGAAACTATTCTAAAAATATTAAAAATTAAATTGGTAAGATTAAAATAAATGAGGGGAAAGAGGGAAATTATAATTTGAAATTGGACTAAGTCAAATTAGAGATTTGGAAAAATTTTGAATATTAAATTAGAATTTGATTTAAAATTTGATAATAGTTTAAAATTATGTTAAATTGAAGAGAAAACAAAATTCAGATTTAGATTAAATAATGAAATAAAATTTTAATTAAATAATAAGATAGATAAAATGACAAAAAAGAAAAAAGGTAGAGAATGATAATGAAAAAGAATAATTTATTTAGATAAATAAAAGAATACAAATAATTAAAAAGTATGAGGAAAAGAGATTAATCAAAATTGACAAAAAAAAGAAAAATAAAAGAACAAATAAACATAGTTAGGAAATGCTAGAATCGATATTAGAAAACCACATTTTAAAGGTCTAAAACTTAAGCATAATTAAACTGTCCGCGATAAACCCTACCTTCAACCCTAGATGGATATTAAAATATAAACCACTAGAAGGGATTCTGTTCCTCTCAATAATCGTTAGTCAATATAATATTATGTTAAATATTAATCCACTATAAACAAAAGGGTTTCGAGGTTAAAAACACCATTTTCCACCAAATTTAATTATATGGATTTCCTTGTTCTTATTCATCGAAGCCATTTTACTTTGTTAGTCAATATAATATTATGTTAAATATTAATCCACTATAAACAAAAGGGTTTCGAGGTTAAAAACACCATTTTCCACCAAATTTAATTATATGGATTTCCTTGTTCTTATTCATCGAAGCCATTTTACTTTGATCACTTTGCGAGTTGAATCATGCAAAACATTCCTTTGATCACTCTGTGAGTTGAATCATGTAAAACATATTGCGCTTCCCATTAATTATATGACCATCAATTTATATGATTTTTACATTAAAAATAAACGACGAAATCGAAACACCAAAGCAATTAAATTATTGTCTACATAAAAATGTAAATGCAAGACCAAATCGAAAACATTGTTGGAAGTTTCTAATACCCTAGTCAAATAATGTTATCGTTTTATTGAAATGTGTACAACGAGAGCCCTCCTTTCCTTGCAACATTGTTTTTTATATTTATTTGGTTTTGTTATTGCCGAAGTTTTGTGGTAAATAATAAGTTATTGATTTTGTGTTTTTTTTCATTTATAGAATTCACCCAAAATGCAATTTCTTTCGTCATTTCAACAAAAAAAAAAAAAAAAAAAACATGAATAATTAGGTTGATAGGTATTTCTTTTGAATGAATCAATTTTGGGGTTTTCATCTATATTTTTTGTTTAAGCTCGACATTTGTAAATTATATGACTATGACACCTGTCCAAATACAATTCCAGATATTTCACTCCTTCTTCCTTCCTATTACGCCTTTTGTTAGTTGCGTTTATGCGCTTATCGGCGTTGATCCCTGCACCTGGAAGTCCGTTAGATGGTCGTGTGGATTCCACTGTAGTAGATGAAAATGAAAGGAAAAAATTCTGGCTTCAGAAAGGTGTATACATATGAGATCTCGGATGGAAAGTGAGCTGCAATGCAGTAGATATCTATCTGTGGGATCATAGAGTCATAGGATGTTAGTAATCCTTTGGATATTTCTTTAGTTTAGCACTCGAGTTAGAATCATAGTCGATCAATTGCGTTTTGGACATTGTCTTCTAATGGAGGGGACTGAGACAATACCAAGAGTCCAAAGTATTTCAGAGAGTGACATCAAATTCTTTTCTTCCAGGTATTTCAGAGAGCTGCATCGAATGAAAAGCTTCTTGTGGACGTGATGTGTCAAGAGAGTTCTTTCGCCTGCCTGTTGGAGGAGAACAAGAAGAACTCCAATGGTCCTTGAATCTATGTTGAATATGGTAGTCAGACTGGTGTGAAGAAAGGAGCCACTCTCGACTGGGCGGATTACTATTATTACAACTATTTGCCTCTATGCATATGATGTCAAATAATGTTATCGTTTTATTGAAATGTGTATAACGAGAGCCCTCCTTTCCTTGCAACATTGTTTTTTATATTTATTTGGTTTTGTTATTGCCGAAGTTTTGTGGTAAATAATAAGTTATTGATTTAGTGTTTTTTTCATTTATAGAATTCACCCAAAATGCAATTTCTTTTGTCATTGCAACTAAAAAACATGAATAATTAGGTCGATAGGTATTTCTTTTGAATGAATCAATTTTGGGGTTTTCATCTATATTTTTTGTTTAAGCTCGACATTTGTAAATTATATGACTATGATACCTGTTCAAATACAATTTCAGATATTTCACACTCCCTTTTCCTTCCTGTTACGCCTTTTGTTAGTTGTGTTTCTGTGCTTATTGGCATCGATCCCTGCACCTGGAAGTTCGTTAGATGGTCGTGTGGATTCCATTGTAGTAGATGAAAATTAAAGGAAAATTTTCTGGCTTCAGAAAGGTGTATACATATGAGATCTTGGATGGAAAGTGAGCTGCAATGCAGTAGTTATCTATCTGTGGGATCATAGAGTCATAGGATGTTAGTAATCCTTTGGATATTTCTTTAGTTTAGCACTCGTGTTAGAATCACAGTCGATCAATTGGGTTTTGGACATTGTCTTCTAATGGAGGGGACTGAGACAATACCAAGAGTCCAAAGTATTTCAGAGAGTGACATCAAATTCTTTTCTTCCAGGTATTTTAGAGAGCTGCATCGAATGAAAAGCTTCTTGTGGACGTGATGTGTCGAGAGAGTTCTTTCGCCTGCCCGTTGGAGGAGAACAAGAAGAACACCAATGGTCCTTGCATCTATGTTGAATATGGTAGTCAGACTGGTGTGAAGAAAGGAGCCACTCTCGACTGGGCAGATTACTATTATCACAACTATTTGCCTCTATGCATATGAGAGGAGCACATATGGCCATCTAAACCGGGGGAAAACAGGTGATGCAAGAAAAAACATTTCAATGTTGCATTTTTATTCCTTATTTGTAGTCAAAATTCCAGTTCCACTATTCTATATGGAGTCAATGTTGCGTTTACATGCTTCATTACAGATTCTATATAGTTTAGTTATCATTGTCCAAATTGTGAGTGTGGAAGTGATGTTTATAGGCTGGGTTGCAACTTCAAACAACAAGTTCTCTTTTTTCTAATTTGTATTTTCAAACTCAGTCAGTTTCTAGATTTATTGAAACCATATACCAACTAGCAAATTGAACCTATTCCTCATCCTCTAAGATTTTGGTAGAATTTCCCTAGAATACTCTTAAACCAAGCTACTATGATCATACAAAATTCCTCCCCAAATGTTGTCCAAGGTATGAAATTAATATTTAGTTTTTCTTATTTGAGGACAACTGGCCTTATGGTCCTGGTCTATGCTAAAGCTGAATCTATCAATCCCCCTTAATGATGACAAACACACTTTATTAAAAATGAGACATGTCCTTATCTCGTTTACAGAGTACCGAGAAGTTAAGGATCTGTCTCATTCAAACCCGCTCCTATTTATACAAAAGGTCTACATTTTCAAGTGGTATCTTTTAAATTTTTATGTTAAGCAGTACAAACGGAGCAAAAACTTCATCCAATTGTGTTTTTGGAATTTCCATAAAATTTTAGAAGCCATGTTTTATCACGAGATCTATTATATACCTCTCAATATAAACTATAATTGGAATTGGTATAAAATTTTAAAGACCATGTTTTACTTCCAGATATATTAAAAACCTCTGGATCTAGACTGTAAGAGTATATGGAAAATGGCTTTTCTTGTTGTAAAATATGGTATCGAGATATCAAATTTAGAATTTTATCCCAAACTCACATTCTCTATCAAATTATATCCATTTTTCTATAAAAATACGAGTAAAATCTACCATCCACCTAAGAAATTTATTATATCTATTAATCTAATTAGATACGAACATGGATGTTTTATTATCCCTCCATTACCCTCCATTAAATTTTAAGCTATTCTACATAGATTTTCTTAATACATAAGGTTTAATAGATGGATTTTATAATATGTTACTGTTATCGAGATTAAAGTCTCGATTGGAGAAAACAAAAAATATTCAGTGGAATAATGTCCCTTGAGATTGATAGAGACAATCAATTGATTTTACACCAAAGTTATTATCATTGGCTAACGTAGGAAGGTTTATGCTGAAATTTAATATTAACGAATTCATAGTAATGATAGGGTTCTAATCGATATGATGTTAATCACTTAATGACATAAGGGGTTTTCTTTGTGATGACATTAATTTGTTTCTGCATCTTTCTTGAATGGCGTGCTAGAGACTACTGACTTGAGGGGAGTTCATAAAGAGAATACTAGGTAAAGCTTGCTTAGGATTTCAGGCAGGTGTTATTCAGTGTGGATCTATCAATTGTTATGCATGAATTTGATAAATAGAGTTTTGTGCCTTGAATGAAAGCTTCGGGCTTTTCATATTTGTGATGAAAGATATACACTTTTGTGCAACATCTTGAACCATATTTTTCAAAAGTTTAATTAATTCTGGTTTTTATGAATGGTAGGCATCATAAAGAGAGTACAAAAAAGCCAACGAAGCAAATGGAGAACAAACATGCTGGATAAAAAATGGAAGGAGATACATACACTTCAACTCCCACAGGGTAATTCTGCAAAGAATGATATCCTTTTTAACAATGTTGCTTATTGGGGAGAAGCCACTATAGTTTTAATTCATAATAATTGATTTGATTTTGATATGTATAATCTATTGCTTTTATAGAAGTTTGGTAAAATATAGGTTATGGGATAGTCAGTTTGTAGTTACTGTGTTGAATAACAAAGAGGTCAATATGTTTGCGCCGTTGATTCCTATTTGGTTAACAGGTTTACTGTATGGGGTTGTCTTTGCACAGTGTTCTAATTTTTTTACAAAACAAGGCAACACAATGGATAGAGAATTTATTGGACATATTGAGATCCCTGTTTTATAGCCTTAAGAATTCTCGTGCTTGTGTATGACTGGATATTTCTTCCACTAGCCAAAACGTTTACAGGTCTCGAGCATGGCATTACAGTGCTCTAAAGGGTAGGATTTGGAATATTCATTTTTGTTCTTGCCATGGTAGTTGCAACACTAACAAAACTGAAAAGACTTAAAGAAATAAAGGATAATGATTTAGTAGACCTTCCCAATGCAACAATTCCAATGACCATATTTTGGTTTCTTTCACAGTACATTATTTATTGCATACCAGAAGTCTTTGCAATAGTGGGAATTCAGGAATATTTTTACGATTCGATGCTCAATAGAATGAGAAGCTTGGGTATTGCAGTGTTTTTTAGTGTGCTTGGAATTGGTATATTCTTGAGTGGAATTTTTATATCCATTGTTGATGAGATCGTCAAGAGGAGAAATTAAGGAAGTTGGTTCCAACACAATATGAACATAGCTCATTTGGACTACTTTTATCAGTTTCTGGCTGCACTTAGTGCACTCAATCTTTGCATATACATCTATTTTTCTAGCTGCTGTAATGGTACAAAACCAGAAGAGAGGATTTTCGGTTATAAAGAGGTGGTCAACTATTCAATGGTATCTCCAGCTTCATGAACTGTGATGGAATTGTTGATTTCCATGAAACTATTGTTAATATGCATTGTTTGTAACAAAAAACTAGGCATATTGTTCATAAGAGAGGCAATTTTATTAATTTACGAGGTAAATATATGTTATCTTGATTATGTAGCCATATTAGTTTATTTTCTTTGTCATGTTAGTTTGGGTTTTCAGTTAGCAAATTCTAGTTACAAAATTCCTTGAAGCGAAGTAAATTCAAATCTCCAATTGAAGGATCAATGGAGAACAATAATAATAATATTCAGGGCATTGGCATGAAATGAAACAATAGTGGTTAACAGTAACATCAGACAATAAGAACACATGAAAAAAAAAGACGAATTCAACCATAGAGCTTTTTTCTTTATCCATAGAATAATAACTGAAAGGAAAACCACATAAGACATAAAAAAATTGCACAGTACAAATGCACAGCTACACAAAATATTTATACTTAGCTGGTCAATTTCACTATCACACTAATTTTCATAACAATAATAACGATTCTGATCATAGCCATCACACTAATTCTCGTGCAAATTCCAATATTCCTACTGGTTTCAATAGACATTTTACTAAATTTCCTAACATGTGCCATTATGTTCATGGTGAGAGGCACAATGTGATGGGTTTTCATATTGCACATCCTCTGGAATTTCCTAGAGACAATATTTGGGCCATGCGACGGATTCACAGAGAAAATCGACTTTGTAATCATATACCAATCCCCATCAATTGCATGACCACATTAATATATTGGCCTCAAACATGTACTTCAAATTCCCCAGTGGATTGTTTGATCGACCTGCCTCAAATCACCATTAATAAGATCAACTAATCTCTTGCCAGGACACCTTCTACATTATCTTCAAAGGAAAAGTACAGGTCTTAGACCTAAAAATAAACAAAATTCAACAAAGAGGAGTGGATAATCAGGAAGAAGAATGTTCAAATAATGACCAAAACGAAAACAAAGTTGTGGATCCCTGGTTACTTTTTACATAGTATCTCATAACACGGGATGCCCCATTGAGATGCCCTCTGGGAAATTTTATCATATTTATAAATAAGTACAATCACCTCTTTTTTTTTTCATTTCAACATCTGTATTTCCCTATGTTAACTTTCTAAGAGGGATTTTAATTCACTTTACTGCAGGGTTGAAAACACTGCGTGTGTGCTTCTTGTGATGAGGGGAATTCAAAATTCCCTTTATGTGGGAAGGAAAACCAAATAATTGAGCAGTTAGGCAGTGAAGGAGAAGCTTATCATTTGTGGAACTGCTTACCGAATGTCTGAATATGAGAATACCTGTTAGAAGTCAGTGAAGTAGGTACTGTGAAGAATTGTTTGTTGATGATGATTGATATTTAATCTCAACTTCACTACTAGTTTTCCCCATCTAAATGTTTATAGCTTTTGTGAAGAAAGATCACAGGCTTTGAGAAAGATGTTAAAATTTGTAGGAGTTTTTAGTTTGCATGTGAAGAGAAATTTCTTCAGCTTCAACGAGAATGTAAAACGTTAAGAGCAACAACTGTTTATGAATTGAGTTGTTATAACGATGGTCTTAAACCTCATTTGAATTTTCTTTAGATGTCTATTCAACTATGATAGTGCTATCATATAACCATAATTGTTAGTCAATTTCTTCATTTCATTGAACTAGGATAGCCATCCTATATTACAGGTCTATATATATAGAATTATTCAATTAATTTTATATGATAAGTCTTTACAGTAAGCTAAATGTTTTGATATTGATAATAATAGAAACATAATTTACATTATATGTAGACATTCCAACATTGTCATTATATTACCTTAATCTCAAACGAAATAAATAATCTGTGAGGTTCGAAGTGCATAGTTATTCGAATCTATTCAACATAATTATTTTTTAGAATAAATTAAAAAGAGTTTAATTTTAGAGTTGTAATTTATTTTAATAATTAAAATATAGGAAGTGGTATATTTTATGTTTAGGGAGAAAGAACCTTACATTAAAAACTTTTTCCACTCTAAAATCTGCAATGATTTACTATTTGTTTTAATGCAATAATTTACTAAAATCTATATAAACATAGACAATTCTCTTTTAAATTTGCACCTATACATATAATTTCTTAAGAATAGATTATTATTATTATTATTTGTTTTTCTATAATTTTTAGTAAAGCGCTGAGCTTGTAATCATGATTTACATATTTTTGACCACATATGATAGTTCAGTAGTTAGCTTTATGTATTAAAGTTTACATATTTTTTACCTTTTGATCACATAGGGTACATATTTTGATCACATAGGATAGTTTGGTAGTTAGCTTTATGCATTCAAGTTTACATATTTTTGGCCTTTTGACCACATAGGGTGGTTAGGTAGTTAGCTTTATACATTCAAGTTTTTTAATTGTATTTTATAATTATGATATTTGTCCAGATAAATACTTTATTTCTCAAAAGGATTAACATGTCATACATGAATTATGATAACGAGTTTCAATGAATAAATCTTTATTAGCATCACGAACAACATGAAATAATATGGGATGGAGGAGAGTTGCGTGTGTTAATCAAATTTAATTAAAAAAATATTTTCTTAGTTACTTTATCATCCAAATTTTATTCATATGGATTCATATTTAAACAATAACTAAAACATCCTTAAAAATATTATTGCTATACAACTTAAATAATAATTATGTTAATTAACTAATTATTAATAATAAATTTGGTAAAGGTTCGGTAAATTTTTTTAGAAGAATAATATTTAAATGATTAAAAAAAATACATTTTATATTTATTATAATGGGCCTAATGGTTAAGAGCAAGTGTTTCGTCCTAAGAGGTCACATGTTCAAAATCAGAGTGGTGTAGGGTATGTATGTCTTCGTAGATTTAACAGTCAAATCACTATGCGGAGGTGGGTCCCTTGTCCCACAAATAAGGGAGTCTCATACACCCATTTGGTGTCTGGCTTGGCCGTGACCTTAAAATTGGATAATAATAATAATATAAAACTTAAATTCTATGATGAAAACTAGTAGGTGAAAAAAAAGAGAATGAAAAGGGTACACTATTTTACATAAAATAAAATAATTTATAACATCACCAAACAATAGCTTTATTTTAAATTTAAATGCATAAACATTAAAACAAATATGAATATAATTTTTATAGTTTTCAATTAGGCTTTGAGTAATGTTTTCTTGTTACAATTCTTGTTTCTTTCTGCTTATTTCCTGGCTACTTAATGGGACCGAGGTTAATAGATTATCATTTCCGGCTCTCCCACTCTCCAGCTTCTCTTGAATGTAATCTCATCTTGTACTATATGATCTCTTAACATAATTAGTCTTATTTACAAAAAAAATAATAATAGGGTTTGAGTACTAGTTAGTATTAATTAAATATGGGATCATAAAAAATTGACCTTGCTACTTTCAAAAATGCAAAACAGATGTCATATATGTTTACAAATATCTTTCTCATACAACTTTTCCAAATTAACAAACTTATCAACCTCTCTTTACACCTTTTGTAACAATTAGTAATATGTACAATGAATAAGTATTTAATGCAAACCGTATAAAGGAAAAATAGAAATAACTTTCTATTGCATAATTCCCTTTATGCCATTATTAAACCTTTTTTTTCAAATTTGATATTAATTTCGATGTTATTAAACCAGTTTTTTTCAAATTTGATATTAATTTCGGCCTTCGGTCAAAAGTATTTATATATTTTTCAAATTTGATATTAATTTCCAGCGATATTGAGAAGACATGAGATCCGTCGAGCGGTTAGGTGTCCTTTGGCAGATGACACGTTACCATGACCTCCGGAGGAGGATAGTGTAATGCCAAATCAAATCTTCAATTGTGGTATCATAGTGATATTAACTCCCTCATGCCTCTTCCCAACATAATTTATTAAATAATATAATATAAGTGACGGTTATGTTAGGTTATAGACAAGTTGAATAGGGTATTTAATTTAATATATTTGTATAAAGGACATTCTACAATTACAAATCCATACTTCTGGATTCGATATGAGGAAATAAAGGAGTAACATCTCTATCCTAACCATAGGATGTTTCAGACATACGAATACCTTGTATCCCATTGTCCTTCATGCTCCTAGCCAAGACTCAAAGTCCAGTGTGGTTGTTCTAACAGATTCTAAAAATCAGAAGATAAAACACCAGATAATTAAATTGGAAGATATAAGTTTCCCTGAACACTGGGCTGTGAATAATCCCAAGCCTCCAGGTATGCAGAGAATTACCTCAGCAAATGTCCAAGAAGAAAAATCTTCTGCTGTCACTTATTTTCCTAGAAGATCTACTATTGACCGTCGAAGAATAGACAACCTCTGCAAAAATTCACCACTGTATAAAAGTCTTGAAGTTGTTGATACGACTTGTTCTTCTCATTCCACTGTACATTGCCAACACATTGAGTTGTTTGAATTTTCCCAGTTAGTCACTTTTTCATCTATTGAAGTTATTTGCCCTAGTTGTAAATCTGCTGTAAATTTAAGCCAACTTGTGAAAAATGTTCATCCATTATAGTCATCATCCTAGGACTAGAGAAGCTCCACCTTCCACATCTGTCAATCCATGTCCAAACCCCAAGTGTTTAGACATTCCATTTCCACATGAGTCTGATCATGTGATGATGATGCACAACCTAAATTCCTTAGAAAATGAAGATCCTAGGTTGACAGAGATATTTAGCAAATTGAGACTTCTTGGTATGCCTAGATATGGTATTGGATACTTGGAACAGTTGAATGATTTAATTCTAAGTAGCAGATTCAAAAATCTTCTTGCTAATTGCAAGAATCCATCAATTCCTGAGACGCATAAGTTTTTCTCTGTCATGGATGGGTGCCCAAAACACAAAATAGATACCCATTGGATGAAAGCCATGTTAATTTGGGATCTAATGACACATCCAGAAACTGATGCTTTTGATGTCAGCACAAAAAGAGAAGAAAGAATCAGGCTTGCCACTAAATGGAAGGAATATATGGATTTTAATAATGAATGGATATCTTTTTACACTTGGAAAAAGATATCAGAGACAGAAGATGTCATGATGACAAACACAACCACACCTTCCATTTCACAACATTCATGGACTATCCTGGATGGTAGCAAGGTTGAGACCAGTACAACCTTCCCTCCTTATAAAGGCGTAATATTGGGAGAAGCCCAAAGCTCTGCAAAAGCAATCCCTTTGGTGCTTAAGGATGACAATGCCTTAGGCATAGATCATCTTGATGTCCTGAAAATCATGATTGAGGCTTTCTTCTACAATATGGGAGTCCATCATGCTTCTAGAGTATACCATGTCATGTATCCATTTATTCCCTTTTGGATATACTCTCCTTTCTGGAACCAAATGAAGTATGTCGGTATGTGGTTGCAGATTTGCATCCAATACCTTGGTATTTCTTAATTGCCATGGAGACAGATGCATGATATTGCTTTTATATTGTCTGTTGAAGTAGTATTTGTGTGAGGTTGTTATATCAGAGGTTTGAAAAAATTTCACCAGAGGTTTTCCAAAAGGCATAAGGGACGCTAGACCATAAAAGGCGAGGGAAGCCATGAAGAAAGGTCGACAGAGCGTGAAATGCCCCACTAGGTTCGTGTATGGGTTCATGTATGGATAATTGAATTTCACACAAAGAAGAGACTCAGCAAGGCCAAGATCAGCCTGTGTTTCTGCTGCAAGCTTTAGTTAGGAAACCCCTACAAAAAATTGGCATTGCAGACTAAATCTTGAGAGGCCATATTTGTGACAGATGGATTTGCTGTCAGGCATCTTTGACAATTTTTGCAGAGACTTTGTCATTTTCATGTTAGTACATAAACCAACCATGGTTTTAGTAATGATAGTATAGATTTCTCCCCATGTATAGGACTCATATGGCAACTGAAAAGCATATTTATATTTGAGCAACTCAACAAATTTTGAGGGAAGTGCAGCCATATAAACCTGATTCCAAAGCAAATTCTTTGGGTCCTTTACTGCAAATATTCTCTGCTTCCAATCTCTATGAAATTGTTCATATTGTGAAATCTTATGACATTTGAGATTCATGAGGATTATTTCATTTTTGTCAGCTATCTCAATTTCTGAACCACACCAGTGTTCCAGAATCATGGAAGTCAAAGCTCCTATCATGTTGTTCTGAGGAGTACGATCTGGATTGTGAATGATGTCACCTTGTTCATCCCTTAGGACTTCATTTTCCATTTTTCTTATCAGGGATGGCGAAGATTCTATCTCCCACCATTTTAACAGAATGCCAGTGAAACATTGGATAACAGTTTTATAGGCTTCAACTTTAGTCTTACCCCTTAAGCACATCAATTTGTATTAAGTGATCATCATGTCAAGCATCTGTCTTATTTGGCCTACATTTAAAGTTTCTACATTCCATTCTCTATGAGCGTCTGGGTGGAATGTATAGGCCTCTGGAATCTTCCCATTACCATTTATATTAGGAGCAGGGTGTCTAGTGTACTGTCTTTCCAATGGCTCATATATTGGAAGGATTCAGGCTTCTGATCCCGAGGGAGATTCTTCTTCTGTTTCTTTGAATAAAGAGGCTACAATAAGTTTCTCTGATGCTTCTGCCTCTTTACTAGACTGGGCTTCTTCCCTAGGAAGAAGGTGAGGAAATCTGTCAACTGGTTTGACAGGATGTTGGATCTGAATATTTATTTTATGAAGAAATGAAGCTGGGACTAGTTTATCAACAGTCTTTATTTGGGCTTTATCTATCTGTACAGAAAGCCTTTCTATTAATCCTTGTGTAGAGTGAAGTTCTTTATCTACTTTGGCCTCTACAGCTTCAATCTTTTCCAAGGATTCTCTGGAATAACTTCTCAAAGCAGAAGTGGAAAACTGAATATGATTTAAACTATTATTTACATCTGACACTAATACCTGAATACCATCAAAGTATTCTTTCACTGTGGCTGCCTTGGCAACATTCATTTCCAGTCCTTTGATTGCAGTATTAGTCCAGTTGATCTGTTCACTGGCTTTCTGAATCCTTCCATCTCTGCCTAAGGCATTGTCATCCTTAAGCACCAAAGGAATTGCTTTTGCAGAGCTTTGGGCTTCTCCCAATATTACGCCTTTATAAGGAGGGAAGGTTGTACTCATCTCAACCTTACTACCATCTAGGATAGTCCATGAATGTTGTGAAATGGAAGGTGTGGCTGTGTCTGTCATCATGACAGCTTCTGTCTCTGATATCTTTTTCCAAGTGTAAAAAGATATCCATTCATTATTAAAATCCATATATTCCTTCCATTCAGTGGCAAGCCTGATTCTTTTTTCTCTGTTTGTGTTGTAATCAAAAGCATCAACTTCTGGATGTGTCATTAGATCCCAATTTAACATGGCTTTCATCCAATGGGTATCTATTTTGTGTTTTGGGCACCCAAACATGACAGAGAAAAACTTATGCATCTCAGGAATTGATGGCTTCTTGCAATCAACAGGAAGATCTTTGAATTTTCTACTTGGAATTAAATCATTCAACTGTTCCAAGTATCCAATACCATATCTGGGTATACCAGGAGGTCTCAATTTGCTGAATATCTCTGTTAGCCTAGGATATTCATTTTCTAAGGAAGTTAGGCTGTGCATCATCATCACATGATCAGACTCATGTGGAAATGGAATGTCTGAACACTTGGGGTTGGACATGGATTAACAAATGTGGAAGGTGGAGCTTCTCCATTCCTAGGATGATGATTATAATGGATGACCATTTCAGCAAGTTGGCTTAAATTTACAGTAGATTTACAACTAGGGCAAATTACTTCAATAGATGAAAAGTTAACTAACTGGGAAAATTCAAACAACTCAATGTGCTGGCAATGTACAGTGGAATGAGAAGAACAAGCCGTATCAACAACTTCAAGACTTTTATACAGTGGTGAATTTTTGCAGAGGTTGTCTATTCTTCGACGGTCAATAGTAGATCTTCTAGGAAAAGAAGTGACAGCAGAAGATTTTTCTTCTTGGACATTTGATGAGGTAATTCTCTGCATACCCGGAGGCTTGGGATTATTCACAGCCCAGTGTTCAGGGAAACTTATATCTTCCAATTTAATTATCTGGTGTTTTATCTTCTGATTTTTAGAATCTGTTAGAACAACCACACTAGACTTTGAGTCTTGGCTAGGAGCATGAAGGACAGTGGGATACAAGGTATTCGTATGTCTGAAACATCCTATGGTTTGGATAAATATGTTACTCCTTTATTTCCTCATATCGAATCCAGAAGTCTGGATTTGTAATTGTAGAATGTCCTTTATATGTTTATCATAAACATATAGTGAAAAATTTGGATAGCAGTCAAAATATACTGGACCATTTGACAGTGGAGCTACTATCCCTCCTATCAAGGAATCTGTATACTTATTATGTGTCAAGTCTCTGACAGTGGCGAGTACAAATGTTTCAAGCCCCCTGTGAGTCAGAGCACCTAGCCCAACCCGGATACAACCGAAATGGAGATACTGGGTTTTTAGTCTTTTAGCTTTAGCCTGAAGAGTTTTAGGATCTAGAAGGGGAATGGATTGCACACAGTCAGAGTTTTCTTGGATCTGACTAATAGTTTCTTTTATGGAAATTATGGTTACATCTATCAGATGGAATGGAGAGAGATCAGAATATACATCGGATGCATTAACAAATAGTAACTGCCATATTGCAGATGGCTGAATTTCTCTAAATTCTAACTCAGCAGAATTTATAACACGACTAGATGAACTAGCAAACATATCTCTAAGAGGATTTTGCTCATCTTGATCTTTATCCTCTATTTCACGGAAAGAAACTGATCTTCTAGATGAATCCATTCTTCAATAAAGATTATTTTATTTGAGTAATAACCTTAACGAACCAGACAATACTTTCATTAATTTTTTATTTGATAAATGCATTTTAAAATAGATACAATTAGTCATTTCAATGTCTTTGTTCAATCAAAATATTTGACTATTTTAAAAAAAATTAGGAAAATGTTTTTATAATTATCAAATATTTAATTTTTAAATATTTTAAAATTATGATGATGATGATGATGATGGTGATGGTTATCGTTTACTGAGACCAATGTGGTCTATTGGACCTCAATAGAGGAGAAATAATCTAAGTTTGATTCTTAAAAATTTTGGTTCTATGGTCAAAGAGAAGGGAAATAAGTGCTCCAAGATCGCTATACGTTGGTTGGCTTAATAGGTCGAGAATATTGGAAGTGTGACAGATGGTAGGGAATTGAGAGTGAATGTGAGTAAGAGTCGAGCAGTCTAAAAGGAAGTGTTTTTCATCTTCCACCTACTTGGAATTGCAGATCTGAAAGATTCTATTGTTCCAAGGGGTCTTGGGAATAGACCACCACCCGATCTCACTCCGAAGCTTATGGGAATTAGTTCTTATCTTAGTGATGTTCATTTTTTTCTTATTGCTGGACAACACAGAGAGATAGGTCTGATTATCAAGGGTGGGGTTGATCACTTCCTTATAGTATCTTAGCTTCCTTTTACCCTCTAGCTCCTGATCCTCCCATAACTTGTCCTTAAACTTGGAGGTAATAGTATTTTTGATATTATCTTTGCTTCCCGTACTGAGCTCCTTCTTAATTCCCCAATGGTTGAGCGAGGACTGGGCATCCTTATGCCACTCGTGCTTGAGGCGAAGGTGAGGGTTTTGGCTACAGTTAGAAGCAATTTTAGGGAGCCTTTTTGATTCCATGTTGTCAAGCTTCTTATTATACATCATATATCTTAACATACCCGTACTTTCAATGGGGGACAAACTATATTCGACCAAGAGGATAGGATAGGGACTATTTCCCTTGATCTTAAGATTGTAGGTTATGAATTGCTTTTGAATCATAGTAAAATTGTTATATTTTGAACAACTAATTAAAAGTCAATCTATTTTGATTAAAAAGTGATTACAATATATTTGTCATTACCAAGGTGTAAAAATTACTTTTTGCATGTATATATGAAATTGATATTGAAATATTAGTTAATATGAATGCTAAAATACTTTATTTAAAATAGAATTTTACAATTGAAATATGGAATAATTATACAACTTTGCAATCTTAAAATGTAAGAATTATTTTACATTCAATTTCTTTATATCTCTCCATATAAAATTAGGTTACTTAATATGGAAATTGAAATATTTTATTTATGGTTGACACTATTTTTTTTTAGTTATTAATATTTATTTTTAAAATAATAACGTCAACTATATGTTGAGTATGGTATGAATTTCACGTCAATATTATTTTAAATGTCATATATGATTTCTATGTTCAATAGTAAAGGAATTACACATCTTCCTCATTATAAAAAGTAGAAAACTCTTGTAGAAGAAATTAGAAATTATTTATTATCAATTACTTTAATATCTTTATATATATATAATAAAAAAGTTGTCATGTTATTTATGGTGGACATTGAAATGTATTATTTATGGTCAACATTGAAATATTTATATTCAATATTGATTTTGTTTTGTTGTTAATATATATATTTTTTAAATTTTCGAGTGTAGTTATTATTTTATTTCTTTTAATGTAACATTACAGAAAAACATTTCTCCCATATCGGGTTGTAGAGCACCTCTCGGCCCAATTAAAAGAATTGTAAAATTTAATAAATTAAGACTTTATTTTAAATTATTATTATTATCATTAAAGTGTGCCTATATATATATATATATATATATATATATATATATATATATATATATATATATATATATATATATATATATATATATATATATATATATGGGGTGTATGAATTGAATAAGGTTCCCCATTTTGTCTTCAACCTTTGGTCAACTATTTCACTTTGTTAAATTTTTTGTGGAGATCATTTGGGGCATCCTCATGTGGTTTGGATCCTATATGAGGCTCTAAATCCTTTATCTAACCCATAATTGGTTTGTATACCTCAATTTGGGTCCTTGAAAACCCAAATTCGTTTTGGTTTGCTTAATTGGAGATACATATAGGCTGAAACCTTCCTTGACCCTTCATGGTTATCCGTGCCTAGAGAACCATGAGTTTTTGATGTTGTACATCCACTATAAGTTGTGTCTCACCAAAAATACAATGTTGACCTATGGTAGAGCCTAAGAAATCAACAATACTCAATCAAAGACCATGATATGACTCTTTTGTATGGTACTTTTTGCCCAACAATGTGTCTAACATCCACTTACTCCTTGTCATTTCTTTTCTTATTAATATCGCTTCTTTACTCTTTGTAAAGTCTCTTTGAATATCCTATCGTTGAAAACTTGAAATGAATGAAATCTACTGAAATGGCATCAAATCTCGATCTACCTCTCTCACTCCACCTTATTAATCTTAGTTTACTTGTTCTTGTCATATGTGGAACCTCCACAAGTATATCTTACTTATGGCTTAATGCATTCTTTGAAGGCTTGTTGTTTTGTATGAAGGTGTATCCATTGGCTTTGTTCCCTCCAAAATCTTATATTATTGAACTTGACTATGGGCTCAAAGGAGATTCCACTACAACTTTGACAACAAATGAATCATCTTTCTGAGAGCACTTTTGGTCGCCAAACACATTCCATTAATAATTTACATTGTATATTAATGTGTTTTCATTGTATATTGGATATAAGGATGAAATAAGTTTTAAAAGAAGACGTGGTGGTGTGTTCAAGTTCATTCCAACGAAGAAACCATCTCTAGATACGCTTGACATCTCCCATTTTCAACCGAAACAAATTCAACACATATAACACTAATATCCCAAGTTAAATATTCCCATTTCATCTTCAACATTTAGGTTAATCAACTTGCCAAAGGAGATTAGATATAAGGCTAGAACCTTTGTTGAGAGATATAATGCAATATGCCTAGCAATTTGATTGCTTGCGTTTCATCATATCCTTCAGGGATTTAATGTCAAAGAAAATGGGTTATCCAAGTAGGTGTTATATCTTCTTGTGAGGGAAATGGACATCTATGAATTATTTAATAAGGAGGAAATGGAAGCCATGGAATATTGGTTTTATTTTTTGTTATATTTGGATTGATCCATAACAGGAAAAAAAACAAACTTTAAAAACAAATTTTTATTTTTTCAAAAATAAAACTTAATCTTTCGAATGAGAATACACACACACACACATAGCTAATATGTCACTTCGCTAAAGCAACGATAATCTATTTTTCAAAACAAAAACATATATCATCACTTTAAATATATATTTTTTTTCTTTTAACTATATAATATGCCCATACACCACATAATTGTTACACATATCAGTAACATATCAAATAAAGAATAAAAATAATTTCCCTTTTATCACACTATTTAAATAACCAATTAATTCTCATATAAAATGTAAACCAAGATGTCTAATATTAAAATTTTTAGCCATACAAATATAATTCCTCCTGTGTGCAATGTAAACCCAACTCCCCTTCGACTTCGAAACAAAACACACACCACACTTTTACCAAGGTTAAATCCAAGAGGTGACCTTTTACACTTGGCACACCTAAGCCAAGGCTTAATCCACACGACAAACTTTAACTAAGGTCGAATCCAAGAGGTAATATTTTCCACTTAGCACAATTAAGCTAAGGATTAATCGAAGAGGTGCCCTTTTTTGTCTCATTGGATTTTAAGCAATGATGTTAATGTTGTCTTCTCGTTGGGGGATGTGAAGGTTACATGGCCAAAATATACTTGCATTTTTGTTTTCTTTTAACAAGGTAACTAGAAATTGCACTTAGAGGTGCAAGGGAACGCCAATAAGAGGATTGGGGAATGTGGAAGGCAATAATCAAGCAGTGCGATGACATTTAAGGAATAGAGTCATCGTTAGAGTAACAAGAGGTTGCTTTTCAAGTGCATGATAGACATGCCATGCATGATATGTGTTCTTTATTTTTTGCCAGTATGCAACAATATCCCTGTCCATTTCACCAATGTCATTAGTTAGCTGGTGAAAATGCTAGTACAAGAGTAGTTGAAGTAGAAACCAATGTTATTTTTCTATCATCATGTCCATGGAAAGAGAAGGGAAAAATCTTGCCTTGTGAGAAACATACTCCTTATCGAAATCTAACTTGAGTTGCACATAAATGACACTCTAAGGATTAAACAAATCTCACTCTTTATACTGGATATGAAAGCAATTTGATAGGTAGTAGTCTCAACTTGTATGACTATTGCTTCTCCTTTCCAAGCATACAATCATGGATACATATTATTAATGGGCTAATGGTCATGTAAACTCCTTTGGTAGTTGAGATTAATCCCTAAAAATGTGCATTCCATACAACATTGTCGCTTTCCCTATAGTGGCGATGCGCTTCCTTAATTCACTCTGCAGACTTGCAAATGCTACTGTAACTCCATTGAAAAGAGGCAACACATACATTGCCTGATTGTGCCTTCTATTCACAATATTAATTTCATAAAATAAAATGGACATTGTTTTAGATGATGATATAAATACATCGATATTGACATGTTTTGTTGATACAAGTAGATCTTAAAACACTCAAATTTTGACTGTCTCAAAATTCCTTGTTAAGGGATCAATTGTATAGAGCTCAAAATTATAAATCCAATGCAACTTGAATGGGTTAAAGGGACTATGTATGACAAAGTTATCGAAGGTCAAAGTTTAAGATTAACAAGCAAAAGAAAAAGTCAAAGGTCAAAGTTGTCTTCCATGTGGCAGTTCGTACAGCTGATGTGGAATTAAAACCAAATGACATCATCAGTTGATGTGGTAACACAAGGAGTCGCCATGTGTCACTCAAATTTGGACTTTTTAGCATCCAATTGGGCCAATAAAATTATGCCACATGGCATCTGTAGGGTGATGTGGCAAGTGGCCACGTGGCCCAAGCCCATTCAAAGATAACCATGTGATCACATAATAGAGGCAAGTTGACTAGGCATGACAACTGGGCGATGACCGAGCAGGTTGATTGAATTTCAGATAAATTATATAGTGGACACGTGGCATCCAAGTGGGAAAATCACAGGGTGTTATGTGGCCCTATGAAAGGTCATTGTGTGGCCTAGCTGATTGGATCAAAATTTATGGACTAACAACCTCAGCAGGGATCGACCGCTTGACCTCCTGGCCACTAATTCACTGCTCTACCATGACGCTGCCAGTGGTTCTTTTTCAAACTGGTTGATGAATTTTATTTGAATTTATTTAAGGTTCTGTTGGCAAAAAAAAATGGTGGATATCGTCATATATGGAGGCTCCTCCACACTTAACTATTCCCCACACTTTCCACCATACCTATTGTCAAAACATTGACAGGGTTCCGGTGGCAATGGTCATTGTTGATCACATGTAATGGTGGTGGTTACAAATAATGACGAGGGTTCTGACAGCCACGGTCTACGACAACTGATACATGCAACAACGGTGGTCACATGTGGTTGGACGTGATGATTCCAACGACGATTAGAATGGAGGCGGGGCGGGACTAACCCACCCACCCGCCATTCAATTTAAAATAAAACTAGCAATTGCACCGGGGGTGCAAGGGAACGCCAGAAGGAGGAGATGTGAATCATTTTGTGCTATATGAGGGGTACAAACTGAATTGTGATTTAACAAAAGAAAATCCAAAGCTGAACAGATAATCATAAATTCTAAGTAGAAAGATGATCACCTAGGGTGGAAAGCCTATAGCTATTAATGTCTCGATTCTTTTCACGTTCAAACTATCTATACTGTATACTAAAGAAGCAACCTGACGCCATGTCACAAACCGGCCATTCAAATGGCCTGCACATCCTCGAGAGTGATGGAATCCTCATATATGAAGAAGGCAATGAGACCTTGATGTGAAATTACCGTAGTTTCTCTGCCTGTCCTTGATGTTATGTCTGGGTGGTCGAATTGAGCGTGCTCATTTTGATTTGCAGAAGGCCGAATAGGATGAGCGAACCCATTATCATATGTTGTTTGCCCATAGAACCTTTAAGTCTATCTAAGGCGGCAAACCCTGCTCGTTGAGAGAATACACTTGTTTGATTGTTAGTGGAGTGATATTGTTCGAGGCTTGAAGGAGATGTGAATCATTTTGTGCTATATGAGAGGTAAAATGTGTAATAACTGAAGGAGCTGAATATTTTGTTCGTTTGTGACGATATGGAATATTGGATTTTATTTTTAATAAAAATAAAAATTATTAATTTCATATTATTAAATTTTAATTTATTTGATTTGATTTTTATTTAATTTAATATTTTTATTTGTTTATTTATTTATTTATATATATTTTTAATCTATATTTTATTTTATTTCTATTTATTTATTTAATTTTTATGTTTTAATTAAAAATTTTATTTATCTATTTTATTTGTATTTTTAATTTTATCTTGATTTTGTTTTATTTCTATTTATTTTATTTATTTATTTATTCATATTTTATTTATTTATTTTAATTTTTTAATTTTAATTTTTTTTAATCTTTTTGTATCCACGGATTCTGGAGTGGCCCCTATGGTTAACATTAGTATTCAGGATACCCAGTAGCGCGCAGAATCCAAAAAACAGGGCAAGTAGCCCATTCAGCTGCTGCAATGCGAAGATGACATGCTTATTTAACATTTCCATAACTGCTTTCAAGTTATGTGTTTCCGCCACCAAATCCAAGAAACCCATCACAGTACACATTGTGCATCCCATGCCCGTGCAAAACACGTAGATTGCTATCGATGCCAGCTAGGGGTTTAATTCGGAAAAAGCGGTCACACCACTCAATATTCGCACTGCTAAACTCTCAAACCTGCTTTTCACACGATCCAAAAAACGAAAAAGAGCCTGCACCTTTTGTTCTGCAAGTGCAGGAGGCTCTTGCATCGCCATGTATAACAATATGTGAAGTTTGATACGAATTCTTACGCAGATGTTGGATACGTCCAGTTACCGAGAGCTATGTTGAATTCTTTACACAAGACATACATATATTTAATCCATATAACTCAGAACAGGAATAAACGGGGATGTTGATGGTGGTGCACAACGTTGCAGTCTAAGTTGTCGCTAGTTGTTGCCAGCTGTTCCTAGGCACTCAATGTCCACCTCATGGCTTTCCACAACTACGACATCAAACAAATATTTGGTGATTTATCAAACATGGAAAGAGAACACATGTTTCATGTATAAAATTCCAATTTTTTCTCTGGAGACGAGACTTGGAGAGCAGGAAAACTCGATTTGGTCCTTGCAGACCAGGAAAACTCGATTTGGTTCTCCCTTACTTTTGTACTGGTCCGAAAATTTGTTGTGGTTCAAAGAAATGGCAGAAAGCTGTAAAAGTTTTGCTATTCATAAGCAGGGGATTTGAAGTCAAATCTTGGGAGATATCATTTATTCGATCCTGCACAGATAAAATGCAGAGACTTGCCAGGTTTGTTTGATTAATTTTTCTCCCTGTTATGATTCTGCTGTTCGTGTTTTCTAGCCTTATTTCATTTGCTGATCTTGGCCCTTTTGCTGGCCCTCTATTCTTGCTACCTAACATGCCTTCATCCGTTAGAATCAAAAGTTCGTATTTTCTGTTCTTGTTTCATTTGCACCAGCCTGCTCTTTCCAGGAACCTCTCTTCTTGCTCTTTTACATGCGCTCCCCGTCCCTCACATTCAAATATTACTGTTTTTTAACTGGTCTTCTCTTCTTTCTCCTTTACATGCCCTCTCTTCTTGCTCTTTTGACGTGCCCTCCCCGTCTGTCACATCCAAATGTTTCTGTTTTCTATCCATGTTTCATTTGTGCCTTGCTGCTCTTTTGCTAGTCCTCTCTTCTTGCTACTGTATATGCCCTCCCCGTCCATCACAATCAAACCTTCATGTTTTCTACCCTTGTTCCATTTGCGTCACCATGCTATTTGGCAGGCCCTCGCTTATTGCTCCTTTACATGTCCTCCCCATCCGTCACAATCAAACGTTCGTGTTTTCTTCACTTTTCATGTGCTCCTCCCTGCTCTTTTTCGGGCCCTCCTTTCTTTCTCCTTTACATCCTCTCCCAATCTGCCATAATCAAATGCTCGTGTTTCTATCCTTGTTTCATTTGAGCCTCCCTATTATTTTCCCGGCCCTCTGTTTTTCTCTTGTACATGTTCTTCTTCTCAATCATAAATCACTTTCTCTTTCTTAATAAGTATTTGAGCGCCTGGTTTTTTAATCGGCAACTTGTTAAAACTTGTCATAACATTGCTAGTCGTAATCTAACATGGCAACCAAACCACAGATATTAGATCTTTGTACAGAGCCTGGGCATCTCACTAACATCAATTGGTAACCGACACGCTACCATTTCTTAGCCAATTTTTTCTTTTCGTGCCTTCGATGATTTCTTATTATATTTATGCAGGTCCAATCGAAAGCACAAAACATTTGTTTTATCTAGACTGATCAACTGCGTATCCTTCTTAGACCACGAACGCCAGGAGCGAAGGCTGGCCTCGAGCTCGCTAGCTGAGAATTGGTCGAGCTGCCTACAGTTTGAGCTAGTGGAAACTCTGGAGGACGACATGATAATTTTCGGTGCCGTATATAAGTGGAGAAGGGAGATCACTGGCATTCCGTTCCGGCTGCCCGACGCACCTGATTTTGTGGTGGCCTTAAGAGGCATGGATATTCATGAAAGCAAAGACATAATAGCGGATCTCAACATTCTGATTTTGTTTGTGAAATTTCAGAGTGATCAGAAGGTTCCAGGACCTTCTAGCCTAGTTGACAGATTGTTGGCAGTGTGGCACACGACCGGTCAGCAGATTACTCGAACCTACGGGGCTAGTGAAATTGCGGAGCGATCACAAGGTTCCAGGACCTTCTAGCCTGGTTGAAAAATTGACGTGCTCTCCACCGTTATATGATTGAATATTTAGCTGCCACATGTCAAGATTTCACTGGCTGTAAAGGCGATGAGAAGTGTTTCTCATTGGCTGGGGTGAACAGTGTTTGCTCACCCCAAGCCCGCAAAGAAAACGCCTCCGGCGTAAATATATCTTTATTGTTATATGTTCACGATGGGTTGATCAGGATTTGACCACCTACCTCCCATTTATTAACCGATATGACCACCAATAGACTGGAGGGTGGAATTTTGTTAACATAAGCGGGCACAGGTGTTTTTATGCAGGAATTTTTTGACCAAGAAAGGTCATTTTTCACACACACAGACCGAGGCATTGTACAATTCCATGTGCAAACAGTTCGAAGTAGAAATTTTAGAGGGAGGCCTATATGGCCTGAGTGAAACATAATCAAGTTTATACTCAAATGACTCTATGTCTGTTTCCTCATTTGAGAATCCGATTTTCAGGTCTTCTTCAGATTGAAGTTTTGAGGGAAGGCCATATTAACAATTCATGAGGAAGTAGTCATGTTTACATCCATTGGTCTTTGAATTATGTGACAATTTTGAAGGTGATGAGTGTGAGTTGATTATGAGCAAAGGATTCAAGAGGAATTGTTGCCACTTTATGTGAGAGTGTCCTTTTAAATCCTTATTTACGTGTTGAAAGTGAATGGCTCTGTGAGGGAGAGTTCTTTGCAGGAGAAGGTATCTTTGTAGGAGAGACAATGCCACTTGAGGAGAGAGTTTCATTCTTGGATTGAAAAATATTTGCATGTACTCATTATCTAGCCGCTAAGATCAATAAAGCAACCTCCCACTATTAAATTAATGCTCGGAGATGTAGTCCACTCTATATCAACTTCGTTATCATATGGTTGTCCTCTTGTTTCCTTTTCTTGCTTGCACTTCTTCGTAGTTTTATGTTGAGTATAACATGATTGATTTATATTGTTAAGTTTGTTTAATTTAACTGTTCATACCTGAACACTTATGAACTAAAAAAAGTTTAAAGCCCCAATTTTTTTAAAACTTGCAAAGTGTCAGAGACGACGAATTTTCAGACTAGGTGGTATGAGATCTAGGTCTGACCATTTTGCAAGCATTGGAATGGGATTAAAGCATGAAAGGCTGCAAGAATTAGAATACATTAACTTATCTCTTAAAGAGGAGAATATGGAACTTAAAATGTTGCTTGACACTGCAAAGGATGAGTAGAGGAAGTTATGTCTCATGTTACACAATGTTATCAATGAGTAAACTAGTGAATGTTCGCCTACTGAATTAGCATAAAGTCCCTCCAAGGCTAGAAAAGTTTGTGGTTATGGTGAGTATATGGAATATGGAACTTATAAGGAAAATACTAATACTTTCACCTTTTTTCATTTGGAGAATACCCTTTATGTGCCACACAACAAGAGTGGTTTCCTAGAAGCTTCACCTACTGCTTCATCTACGACAGAGAAGAAGGAGAAGATGAATAAAATTCAGGAAGAGGACCAAGAGTCGCAAAAAAAAAGGAGGTAAAAAATACTTCATATTCAAGTTAAATTCATTCTCTTGACAATGGTAATGTCTCTTTTACATCATTTGAGAAACATACCAAAGTCATTGGTATGAAATTGTTGACCAAGATGGGATACAATGGCAAGGGTATTGGAATTAATCGTCACAATATCATTAATCCTATCGAGGTAAGAACAAACCTCGACATCGAGAATTGGGATATGTCCAGGAAGAAGTTGGAGAATGCTCCAAAACTATAAATATAAGGAATTATACAAGTGTGTAATTCATGCATAAATACCTCTTACAAATTGATGGAGCATCACATCATGATGGTGACAATGATTTCGATATATTTCCAAAAAGAGATGAGCATTTAAAAGGAATAACTAAATCAATTTCTCCTCACCAAATTCATAGTCCTAATGACAACCACGAAAGTTATAAATGTCCCGATTATTCAAAATCTTTCTTTGACTATAAGCAACATTATCATTTTACTCAAACTTTGTGGAAAATGATTCCTTTTACTTTTTGTCATGCACCTAAACATTGTGTAGCCAAGTGCCAAAAAGGAAGGCATTTATAAAGAAAGTGAACATGTCCATTGGAGGTGAAACAAGGACGGAAGACCCTCTTCCAATTTTGAAGGCCTTTTTACCAAGAAGCAAGCACAATTATTTTTGCATCCATTGCAATATAAGTGGGCATTGGATTTAAAAGTCCTGGAAACTTCATCTGCAACTTCATCCTAAGAAGGACAGAAAGGGTATACACTCACCAGTGAAGGAAGTAGAAGATGAAAGAGTGGAGCGCATTGTAACCCTCTTTGAAGTAGCTCATGAATAAAGTCGCCTACAAAAAGAGAACTCACTAGTTTGGTTGGGTAAGAAATGGGTAGACTATTTGTTTAGTTGAATGATGCATTTTATTTGTAAGTCAAATGTTGCAGATCCCCACAGTTAGGAAATTTGTAAAAGTGATGTCATGTATAAATGAATTATATGAAACATGGTGTTTTTCTTGGCTTGTTGGAGTTGATGGGTATGGGAATTTGAGAGGAGTCTATTTCATGTTGTGCAACTTTTAGAGTCCAGAAGTTCTTTTTGTGGGGAGGTGTGATCCAGGTGGATCTTAAAATGCACAAATTTTGTCTGTCTTAAAATTCATTGTAAAGGGCTCCATTGCATAGAGCTAAAAATTCTGAATCCAATGAAACTTGAACAGGCGAAAAAGGACTTTGTATGACAAAGTTATTGCAGGTAAAAGTTTAGGGTTGACAAGCAAAAAAAAAGTTAAAGGTCAAAGTTGACTACCACGAGGAAGTTCGTAAAAATGATGTGCCAATACGACTGAATGATGTCATCAGCTCATGTGGCAGCACAAGGAGGTGCCACATGTCACTCATATTTGGAATTTTTAACATCCAGTTGGCTCAAAAATTTTATGCCATGTGGAATTCATATGGTGATGTGGTAATGCATACGGTGATGTGGTAGGTGGCCACATGGCCCAACTAGAGTTTGACACATGGTAGCGTAGTTGGAGGCCAAATGGTCCAATCAGAGGTTGCAACATGGCCCAGTCAGAGAAAACCATGTGGTCCTATAAAAAATTGACAAGTGGCATGATCTGAGGCTAACACGTAGAAGAGGAAAGTTGACTGGGCATGACAACTAGGTGATTACTGAGAAGGTTTACTGTGTAGTTAAGAGAAATTACAGATTGACATGTAGCATAAAATTGGGCCATTGAGAGGGTGCAACATGGATTAATGAATGGGTGCCACGTGGCCCTGTGAAAGGTCACCTGTGGCCTAGCAGATTGTATCAAAATTTATGGACTAGCAGTCTCGGTAGGGATCAACCATCCGACCTCCTAGCCACTAATTTTCCGCTATACTGTTACACTATAGGTGGTTCTTGTTATAACTAGTAGGATGAATTTATTTCAATTTAGTTGATGTTATGATAGCTGAAGAAAATGGAGGAGCCCGCCATATATGGAAGTTCCGCCCAAATTAACTACGCCCCACATTTTCCACCATAGCTATCATTGGAATGTTGATAGCGTTTCAGTGGCAACAATCACCGTTGATCACATGAAATGGCGGTGGTTATGGATAATGACAAGGGTTCTGATAGTCATGGTTTATGAAAAACAATACATGGAACAATGGTGGTCATATGTGGTAGACGTGGCGATTCCGACGGTGGTTATCACAACAACGGGGTGGGGCCAACCTGCCCGCCATTCAATTGAAAATAAAAAATATTTGTATTGTTATATGTTCATGTTAGGGTGGTCGGGATTTGACCGTGCAATCTTTCGTTTATTAACCGAGCTGACCACCAACAAACAAAAGGGCGAAGTTTTGCTAACAAAAGCATGTGTAGGTGTTTTTATGTAGGAAAGTTTTGACGAGTAGAGGTCATTTTTCATGCACATAGACCGAGGCACTGTAAAATTTCCTGTGCACATAGGTCGAGGTAGAATATTTCAAGGGCTTGAGAAAAAGTTAGTCGTGTTTATACTCAAATGACTCAAAGGAATGCTTCTGTAGTGTTAATTTACTCTTTTGAGCATCCAATTTTATGTCATATTTAGATTGGGGTTTTGAGGGAAGGCCATATTGACAATTCATCAGGAATTAGTCATGTTTACAGTAATTGGTCTCCGAATTGCGTGACAATTTTGAAGGTGATGAGTATGAGTTGATTCCAAGCAGCAGATTCAAGAGGATCTGTTTCCACTTTATGTGAGAGTGTCCTTTTAAAGCCTTCTTTATGTGTTGAAAATGAATGGCTCTGTTAGTTGGATTTATTTGTAGGAGAATTTCTCTTTGTAGGAGAGACAATGCCACTCGAGGAGAGAGTTTCATTATGGTATTGACAAAGTTTTTCATGTACTCATTATCTAGCTATTGAGATCAATAAAGCGACCTCCCATTATTGAAGTGAGGTCAGGAGACGTAGTCCACTCTAGATGAACTTTGTTATCATATGGTTCTCCTCTTATTTATTTTTCTTGCTTTCACTTCTCCATATTTTTTATGTTGAGAATAAAATTATTGATTTATATTGTTAAGTTCGTTTAATTTAGTTTTTCATGCTTGAACACTTACAAACAAAGACATTTTTAAAGACCCTTTAAAACTTGCAAAGTACCAAAGACGAAAAATCTACAGATCATGTGTAGTTGAATAAAATAAAGGAAATGTAGTTACACACCTCAAGTAGTTCCATTTTTTTTTCCACTCGTCATTGTGTTTCACATCCAATCCTATAAATACATTTTGCAATTGAAAGTAGAGGCAATCCGAAATATAATATTCTGCAAAGGGTGGATGACCTTGAAAAACAATATGACAATATATTAGCACAACTTGATAGAAGGTATGACACTATGAACAATGTTATCTGGGGATCCAAAGCCTGAAATGATGTTGTCCAGGAGGTGGACATGGAAAATTTGGTTGGAAATGATAACCAAGTAGAGAAATGAATGAGTAGGTTAAAGCGGAGGGTGTTTTCCAGATAAAACATTGTGAAGGCGCAACTTCCACCCTGAAGGATGAAGGAAACCTCGTCAATCTCCAACTTGTTGAGGTGTTATGGTAATTGTGTCTCTTTAATATTAGTTCCTTCAAGTACAAATCCTGCGAGGTTTTAGTCAACTAGTCCATAACTAGTAAGTTTTACAGTTGTAGGCCTGCTCCTTCATGGATAGCCTACAACCAACAATAGTTGTATTTTTATTCTATATTAATTTAGAAATAATTGTATTATAGAGAAAAAAATTATGTTGTCAATATTACTTGATGGAAGAATTATCAAGTGCATGGTCATGCCAAAATCTCAATTTTACCATGGACCAATCTAAAGTAAAGGGAAAATCTTGATCAATCATTAATACTTGGAATATATGGGATTTCCTCCACAGTGGATTCCCACCCCGTTATTTTTTTGATCTATAATGGAAATGGGCATATGCATGCTTGCTTAGCTTCAGACATGGAATCATAAAAGAATGTTTCCTTTGCAATCTGTTCATATCTTATAACGTGTGGTGGCTTAGGCTCAACCTAAATTTGAAGAAAAAAAAAAATTATAACCAATACAAGGAAAATACCCTCTAGCAGATGTTTTTGAGGAAACCCTTATAAAAATACCCTAGAAATCTGTTTCTAGCGGAGGTTACTAGAGGAGGCCGGCGGGTGGAGGTTTTTGTGGATGTTTTTCGTCTGGTTCTCTTATCATCCTAAACCGCACCGATGCGTTCAACAAGAGAAAGCACAGGTGCACACAAAACATTGGCACATCGGACACCGTGCGCTCTGTACACACCTAGCCGGTGCGTCTTATTACTGTAGTGCATCAGTGATTTACAAAGATTCCGCACCGGTGTGTCCTAAAACCTCGCGCCAAAACATAAAACACCTGGTGCGGTCTTAATAAACCGCATCAGTACGCCTATAAAACCCCGCGCATCGGAATAGGGGTAAATAAAAATAAAATTACGGCCAAAAAACCGCATTTTCACTTTTCTCAGTGCTCCAGAGCTTTCAAGCACCGGTGCAATTTCTCCTTGTCTGAGCCGCCCTGACATCGGTGCTCCCATTGCACCCATTGCATGCACTGTTGCTGTGCATTGCCCATCAATCTCCAGCTTGAATTTTTCAAAACGGTGGGAAAATTTACTTTTGCAAATTCTACAGCCAATATGCCTCCTTGACGGCCAAATGTACAGGTATTTTTCTTGTTTTTCCATAATTAAGTATTTTAGTGGATTAGAATTTCAAATTACCTTAAAATTAACCGTTTAAAAGAAAAAAGAAATTTGTCGTGTGGTGTGCTCAGGTCGTTTGGCTCACACCGGTTCGTGGCGCTGCCTGTAAATTTAAAGACCGCATCGCAACCGGTGCTAACGGTATCCACACCAGTTCCAAGGCAGTATCGTATGGTGCACCGTGCTATTTTAAAATTTTTAAAAAGTGCGATGCAGTAGGTTACCCGGCCGCACCATTGACCCTATGGAATAGCGGCAATGTGGTGCGTTGACTTAAATATCAGGGGGGGTGTATTTCTATTAGCGCACCGCATTCCACCTTTTGACAGGGTCAACAGTGCGGCCTGGTAAAAGACCGCATCGTTGACTATGTAATGATGTCAGGAGGTCGGTGCACTGACCGAACTATATGTCCCAAGGCATAGATTTTGGTCAGCGCACCGCTCTCCCGACATGGTCCATCGTCAACAGTGTGTTGAATATTTTCTGCTGCACTACCACCAGTGCGCGAAAAAAAAATGCACTGATACCGGTGCATGCCTGTTTTTTGTGGTGCACAGACTATTTTTTTTTTCCAAAAAAAATTATATATGTATATTCCTAAATACATGTCTCATTTAATAAAAAAATTGTATTTAATATGTCAATCATTCAGAGACGTGAAAGGAGAGAAGAGAGGGAACACCAACAGCAACATGCAGACCAATATAACATGGTTCACCTGTGGGAGGCACGAGAGAGGGAGAGAGATGCATATCATCGCGCTATTACAACAACTACCAAGGGGATCCTAAGGCAGGTAGGCCTCCTCAAGTTATATGAGGAGGCTACTTCCCTAAGGGCCCATGGTTTGTTTTTGAGACATCTTATTCGCAGGTGGAATGCCCACCTACAGGCTTTCCGGGTTGTTCCTAACTAGTGGTACACGCCCACTAAGGAGGACATATATTTCATTACAGGGCTATCGAGAAGAGGAGTGGATTTGCCCTCATTCCCAAAGGTTCTAGTTGGATATGCAATAGGGAGTTAGTTGGTGTACTTTTAGAGATACATTAGTGCAAATATACTGTCTCCTTCATATTTTCAGGTCTCTGGAGGTCAGTTACATATTGCTACATTTGGTAGTGAGGAGGTGAGGTGCCTCTCACTTCTGATTTCGACCATTTCACAAAACACCAGTGACGAGAAACACATTAGTTGCCCACTTCTATATTGTGTTGATTCTTTAGTATAGGAGCCACGACTTGTCAAGTGGTCTGCCATTTTTTTGCAGAAGTTTTGTACAACCTTAGATAGATGTTGTGCTCATGCACAAGGGAGGGTCAAATTCCCTTTTGCTTCAGGTATTTTTGTTTATTTTGTGAGATGTTTCCAGTGACGAGGCCTACTTTTGTTTTTCAGACTCGTAGGCTGATGTTGGAGGCACAGATGCAAATGTGGGGACAAATGATGCCCAAGAGGGGTGAGAATTAGTTTTTTGCGAGGATATCGCATGATGCACTGGAGTTGCTAGACAGTGTTGACGAGGGTCCCTTCATTATGGTCCCCTGTCCTTATGCTGGTTTGGATTGGCGAGGGTGTGCCAACATCCTCTTCACAGATGGTGAGCCACCAGATGATAGAGGTAATATTACTGTTTTATTTAAATTTATTGTAGCATGTTCTTTAACTTGTTTTTATTAAATTGTGTAATGAAATTTTCTAATTATTATTGTGTACTTGTATATATTTTGCAGACATTGGGTCTTTTGATGGCGAGGATATGCCAACACCACCACATGATCCAGGTGTGGATCTTGATGACGATCAAGATATTCCAGATGTCGAGGATGATCAGGAGGCTGGTGCAGAGAGACTTGCTCTTGCTGGTGCGCTGGTACCACATTTTTCTAGGTGTGGTAGGCTTGATAACAGATTGAGGATGGAATTGGTTGACCAACTATGTGCATTGATTGTTGAGGCGGGAATTAGGCCCGCTACTATGAGAGACATATAGGCCGATGGTAGGCTAGTACATATGTGGAGAGGTATGCCGCATGACAAGTACAGCCTAATGCGACATGTTGTAGGAGCTACGACCTTAGTTACGCGACTGAGGAGGACCCTTGCACGTTATAGGCATGGTCAAGATGCAACACGTGATTGATAGTCTGCGATCAGCGCCGATGCATCATCTGATGATCACGATTAGGGGAGTGATCATCCTTCACCTCGTGCTGTGCCAGATGAGAAACCTCCACTAGTATTGAGCAATAGTCATCATGTCGAGCAGGCTGGACCATCAACCATGTCTAGTCATCACGATGATCATGAGCAGGCTGGACCATAGACCATGTCTAGTCATCACGATGAGCAGCCGAAAGTTGATCCTGATCAACATGAGGAACTAGTACCAGGTAAACAGGCACGTGATGATCAAAATGTATCGACTAAGCTTGTTGAGGTTGCACCATTTACTGAGCAGGCCTCAACTAGTACTGCTATTGATGATGTACCACCAAATGATATATGACATTTATATTACAGTTGTATATTTTTGACATTATTCACTTATATATATATGGTCCATGTATTTTATGTTCATGTTGCAGTTGTACTTAATTTACATGTTGGTGATCATCAGGATGTGTATATTGTTAGGTCATGTTAGATATGTTCATTTAATGTGCAACATGCAGATAGATGTGTATGTGATAGCAGTTATTTCACATGAGATGTATATTTGATGTTTGTGTTGTGATGATGTTTTTTTTTTCCACAGAAAAAATCAACAACTTTCTATTAATATTAATGAAAGTTATAATTGTGTAGATTCATTTAAGCATTTTGAGACGCCCAAAGGGCCCGTGTGCTCAAGCACACTAGTCTATGTAGCTAGGCTACCAAAAATGATTTTACAGTTTGCCAGTAGGGTTGGGATTTTCATGCTTGCCCTTCCTCTTTTGTACTATCTGCCATGTCCCCAAGTGAAGGGGTGAAGGAAACAGGGCCAGCTCATCATTCCTCATGGAGTTTTCTTTCTCAGAGTCCGAGCTTTCTGACACATGTGATCTTTTCACTCTTGAATTTGTTGTAGAAGCATGCTTGGGATTTTTCGTCGGCTCCACCGTCTGTGTCGTCTTGTTGGTTTCCATTTTTTCTTGTGTTACTTGTTCATGATTTCCTTGTTCTTCTGCTGTCTATTTTTCCTCCTTTTGGGTTGGGATATCCCCTCCGTCTTCTATCTCTTGCTCTGGTCCTCTTGAGGAAAATTTCCATCCCTTAGATGCTTTCCCTGTTTTCTTCTTCTTCTTGTTATCCCTTATTGCGTTTGGACAGGTATTTTGGAGATGCCTTATTTTCTTGCATATTCTACAGCTAAACATTGTGTTTTCATAGTCCAGGTGTTGTAACCATTTTTTATATTGTGTTTCAGAATGATACTTTCGGGAATCTCCTTGCTGAGGTCCACTTCTACACAGATTCGTGCAAAAGTGAATATTCTCTCCTCCAGTCTCTGGATATCTTTTTTGATATATCTACTTAGATTGTTCCCAATACCCTCTAAAACTCCTTCATTATAGAAATGGAGTGGGAGGTTATATATCCAGACCCATACCGACATTCTAGTTATCTCCATCATATTGGCGTCAAAATATGGGAACCAAGGAGTGGTGAATAGTTCGGTTGACCCCCAAAACCATAGACCTGCTCTAAGGATGATGTATATGGCTTCTTGTGATGAAAATTTAACAATAAATAAGCCCTTGGAATAGAGGTGTATATCAAAATCCATGGTCCAATCGGTGAAAATCCAATTGAACAACTGCGTTGGTTTTGGCCAATAGCAGTTAAACCTGCATATTAGTGCGTGTGTTTCGAAGGAAAACCCATATTCCTCAATATCTACTGCCTCAATGATCAGTTCTGGAACGCAGTTAATTTGCTCCACAATATAAGGTTTAGGCGTGTTCTCTGTTTGTTCAGGAGGTGTTGCTTCTGTGTTCTTCCCCTGTAGAATATTCCTGTAGGATGGGCCTTTTTGGGCCCTTGTTTTGAATGTATGGGAAACTTTCATCTGACCTTGAGTTATGTTCTGGGCATGTATATTCAATGTGCTTCCTCCTGGAGCTCCTCATTTGAGTCTTAGATTCAGGATTATGGAGGAGTTCCTTTGGATCTGATAATATTTTAAAAGTTTTCCATCCTGTACTATTTTCCCTCCAAAAAACAGGCTTTATTTTGTGGCTGGGGTACCTATTTTGGATTGTATCTTCTATTTCAGATCTATGATCTGTTCCGAGTCTTGTACCCAAAGGGTTTGGGATTTTCCATTTAATGTTCTTATAAAAATCTGAAAACTATTTGCTGCATTTTTTCCCTTTCCTTCTGTTTCTGCCTTGTATTTTTTCCCCCTATACCCTTCAAGCAGTCCCCTATAGCAACATACTCACCAGATCCAAGGGCCTCTGTTTCTCCGTATTGAGGGGAAACATATTTGAGTCCGACCCCTCTCCAAAACCTCAGATCCAAGAACATTGGAAGTGAAAGAGGGCCGAATAACTAAAATCCCCAATCAGCAATCGAGACAGAGATCCAACTATGTGAAGTATAGATTGAAAAATAAAAGACAGTAAGGTCATATTGAAAGGAAATATTCACCCGTAGAAGACACACCTTTCACATCCTGCTAGATTCGATCCCTGTTGAGAAAGGCCCATAGCCATCCCCTCTGCAAGGGGCCATCCGGTCGTGTGAGAGATCTCGGGGAGTTCTGTGCCCCTCTTCCAGGTCAGCTGACCCCGATCCATTCTGCCCTTGCCTCCTTCGAAAACTCGGATCACCTGCCCTATCCGACGTTGGCTTCCTTCTGCCATGGACAATGCCTCCTTCCCCTGCCACAGTCGCCCTCCTTTTGTTGCAAAGCCGTGATGCCGCATATCTATTGTCGAGGATTTTGGGCCTGCCTCCTACATCACTCCAAAAGTTTTGAAGCCCCGAGCACGAGCCGTTCCTTCTTGGTTCGCCATTCTGTAGCGTCGCTGTTGCATCAACCTCCTGCCCTACCCTACAAACATTCCTGCTCACTCGCTCCATTTTCAGCTCCTCTAATCGTGTATAGCTGCCAAATCACATGTCCCTTTTTCAGTGTTGTGATGATGTTATATAATGCTAATTGTGTTTTGTTAGATGATCATGATCATGATGATGTTAGCGAATTTGAATGTGTTTTTTAGTCAAATATGATGTTTTTACAATGGTTATCATGATTGTGATGTTTATTAATCAATTTAATATTAAATGATCATGATATTGTAAAATTGTAATATTTGTAATTCTAATTGTATATAAAATTCTAAAATTGTAACTGTATTAATTGTAATTTTTATATGTAAAATATTTGTAAAATTTTAATTGTAATTGTAATATTTAATTTATTGTGAAATGATTGTAATTGTAACTGTATATATGTAAAATTGTAAAATTGACGTAATTGTAATTTAATTGTATGTAAAATTATAAAATTGTAATTGTATGTAAAATTATAAAATTGTAATTGTAATGGTATATATGTAAATTTGTAAATTTTTAATTGTAATTGTAAATTTTAAATTTGTAAAATTGTAATTGTATATATGTAAAATTCTAAAATTGCAATTGTAATTTTACGTAAAATTGTAAAATTACAATTGTGATTGTATGTAAAATATTTGTAAAATTTTAATAGTATTACTGTGAAATGATTGTAATTGTAATTGTATGTAAAATTCTAAAGTTGTAATTGTAATTGTATGTGAAATTGTAAAATTGTAATTGTAATTCTAATTCTAATTGTAACTGTATGTAAAATATTTGTAAAATTTTAATTGTATTAATGTGAAATGATTTTATTAAAATTTGTAAATTTGTAAAATTTTAAATATTTGTAAAATAATAAATCTAGAATAATATGAATTATTGTAACATAATAAAGTTTAGAAAATAATGCAAATAAATTCATGTGCTTTAGAATTATCATTATTTATTACGATCTTACATACAAAAAAAAAGAACTTTATACAGTGGTATGCCATTGTTTTTGAGATCAAAATAGTTACAAATTATGAAGTGAAATATTGATTTTAACATTAACACAATGAAAATTACCAATTAATTCAAAATACGTATTATAATGTTTCGAAAAATCCATCTTAAAAAGTATAAATATTGATGATCAAATAACACATGTACCATATCACTCTTAGTTCTCATGATCACCGTCATTATCTTCCAGATCGCATGGCATGATAACACTATTGTTCTCAAAAATATGTTTTGATCTAGGGTCATGTCTCAATACGAACCATCAATCCCTATCCAAAACATCTGGGTAAAAAAACACCTGGTTGCAGTGTTTGGGGGAAATATAGGGCTCCTTAGCTTCATCCCACATCTTTCTAGAGTTGATACATATCAGCCTACTATCGTGATATTCCTTTACATTATTCCGATCAAAGGTGTCACACCACTTGCACCTAAAAATAACACATTGGAAAGAAGAGAAATCCACTTCAATGATCTCTTGTATCTTTCCGACATAACCTAACATCCCTCGTACTAGGTTTTGATCATGGTGGCTAGATCGACTAGATTGATCGAACTCGACTTCCACTCCACAGTCTTGTGTGATATTTCTAACATCGACATTTTTTGTGCGAAAATGGTGTCCATAGTCCCACATAGATGGGAAAAAATGCACCTATTATAAAAGAAGTTAAAAAAATCATAGTGTCATGTGTCTTATAATAACCCAGCAGTTAAAATATGAAATATAGATGTCTTATAAGTTTTAAATGTACATATAAATTAAATATATTATTACCAAGTTACTACACCCAATCACTACGTTTAGCGCATCCTCTTCAGCACGCGGGTAACGACCGGTGTCACCATATTTCTCTCTGACTTGGTTAGCAACCCAACTGTTGGGGCATATTTTTGGCATATTTTCTTTTAAATGATTGGGATAAGGCGCACTTATACCATTCAACCGTCTGAATTATTTCCTGTCACTATCCCATTTCATCCTCTTTTGTTCGTACAATGCGACCCACAGTTGTGTCGCTTCAGAATTGTAAAGAACGAATTTATTGATTGCTTCAATATCTGCATTCACTGATGAAATAAAATTGACATTACATAGTACATAGAGATCAAAATATACAATATATCGAAGTTCAACATGAATATTTACTTTGTGTAAATTTGAAAATTAATTATAAGTCGCTTACTCTTTATCAAGCATTTTTTTCCACTCGTTTGGAGCAACTCCCCTTCTCTTTTGTCTTCATCCCTTTCATCTTCCCAAATCACCGCACCTGGTCTGTTGTTGATCTTCTTGATGTACTCACTGGCATAATAGAAAGACTCATACAATATGTACCCCTTTGCCATAGACCCCTCGGGTTTTACCCTTTTTCGAACAAAAACTTTAAATTTCTTCATGTACCTCTCTAAGAAGAACATCCAACGACATGAAACCAACCCAAATAATTTAACCTCATATACTAGGTGGATTAGAAGATGAACCTACAAGTCCATGAAACTCGGCGACAGTTCCTTCTCAAACATACAAACAATCTCAACTATCTCTTGAAGCCATCGTGGAATGCTAGCCACATGAATCTCCTTTGACGTGATCCAACGTACAAATGCAGATAATTTAGATATGACATGTCCTAGGTCTTGAGGGAATTCATGTTTCACACACCCACGCACGAACAAAGGATAATGACACTGCAAAGTTATAAACACGTGCAATAATATACAAAATTAGTTATGTTTTATGATCCCTACATGGGATAAATTTTATTAATATAGCAAATAATAAAATCATGCTTTTGAAATTATACGTACTCTTAGAAGATTCAAATGGTCATGCGATTTCAACCCCAACAAATGGTCATCCATGGTGAAGCAGTGCCGTAGTTAAGACCCGTATGAAGATGGTACCCTCACACCCATTATAAATTCCTTTGCCAAGGAAATATCATCTTTTTTTTTAAATACATGGGACATCACCTTCTTTGAAATACCATGAATTAAAGGGACCAACGCCCGCCTCTGATCCTTTACTTTCTAATCGTCTTGGCCAATGTTTATTTTTAGTTTTGAAGTAATAAGATCTTTCCTAATAGCCAATATGTCACTTTTCTTCGATGATATGTTCCTCCATAAAGAAGATGAAACATTTTTAAATATATGCATGGGATCTAATAAGTGGGTAATCTTAAGATGCTCCCAATATGGGAGGTTATAAAAGATAGATTTCCTTTTCATCCCAATGGGAAATTTCTCAACATAGGTTTTGAATAATTCTGGATCATCAAACATAGGCTCCCCATTTGAATCAAAAATTTCTATGAACTCCTTCTCCTTCTCTCTCTCATATTCTCTAAGCCATTCAACTGGTGTTGTTATTGGAGGCCTTTGGGTTCTCTCTCGTTTACCATTGAAAGCAGATACTGCTCTTCTGTAAGGGTGTTCTTCTGGGAGGAATACCCTGGAGCAATCATAACTTGGCTTTAGTAGGTCCTTAGACCATCTAGCTTTAGAGAAGGTCCACAACATTTACATCCAAAATACCCTTTTGTTACAAGACCTGCTAAAACAAAAACTAACACTAGATGATTTTTATTATTTTGTCTGTGTAAATCAGTGCGGTGGTTAACATGTAACGCACCGGTGCTTCTTGTTGACACAGAGCACCCCACGGTGTGTTATACTGTTTTGGCGGTGTGTTTATAAGACCACTACGCACCGACGTCGGTGCATACACCATGAAGGACGCACCAGTTTCTTGAGATTTTTTTTTTTACCTGAAAAGTTGATAATTTGTTTATAAAATATATTAATGAATGATATGGTATAGGTTTCATATTGATAAAGAAATGGCTAACAAGAGATCAAGTAACAAAAATACTTATAACACATCAAGAAAAGAAAAAAAGGAAAGTTCTTTGTAAATTATTTACAAAAAATATTATTTTTGAACTATATGTAAGTTTAACTAATATTTATTGTTTACTGTGTATCATGCAGAGCCAAAAAATGACGAAGCTCGATAAGATTATTTCTGATCTAGGACTAGAAGAGCGTAAATCTGGATGGAAAAATTTCAAAAGGATGAATCAGGTGAATGAAAAAATACTATCGATCCAATATGAGTTTTTTTTTTTAAATTTTCATTAATAATATACTTAAAATTATTAGATAACACGTGTCAAAAAATATATTAATTCACACCTGTTTAATGTTCTCAGGGACCAACAACTCAGAAAAGGAATGTTTTTATAAGAAAAGAAAAAAAATAGAACATGCAAATGAAAATGAATTTCTCCTTAGCTCATCTGGAGTGGCGCTGGAGGTTAACGAAAGGTGGAAACAATTTTACAAAAGTGTGAGGGATCTAGTGGAACGAATGTATAGATGTTATCTCCACCTACAATACAAAAATCAATCCAATGATTCCAAGAAACAAATTTTATCTAAACTACAGGAAGAGTTTCCAGAGAATTAGTCAATGAGACACGTCAGAATTTTAATAGCAAAAACATACAACAACAAAAAAGAAGGAATGAAAAAGTAATATTCCTTTAAATATTTGTCTAGAATTCTTTATAAATATCACTTTTGTTATATTTACTTTTCATATATCAATATAAAAATTAAATATTTAATTGTCATGTTACATTTTCAAGAAGATTATGAAAATCTCAAAAGATGAACGAGCTGATATCAGAAATATGCTAGTAGGAATGTCCAAAAAAGTGTACAAGAAGATGGTCAAAGAAATGGACAAAATTGAATTGCAGGAGGAGCCATCTCAACAACAACATGCTTCATATATAATATGTAAACATTGAATTTTTTGATCATTAGGTACAATAAATAAAATTTTTAGCATTAAATATTAATTTTCAAGTATTTTCTTGCAGAAAAGAAAAGAAAATGGAACCCATTCAACACATAAAACAGGATGACAAGGAAGAAAAGGGTTGATATCTAAGTTTGTGAGTAATTGTTACTTCCTTATAACAACTTAACTAGATTTCATTTTTGTATTTTTAAGTTGTTTTACAAAAATCATCATTGAATGTCTTCAAACAGGCGCTAACATACAAAGAAGAACCATCAGATGAATTGATAGAGATTGGGTTAAATATGGGTTGCGAGTATATGTTGGCATATCAAAAATTAATTGTGGAATTTGTAAGCATATATCGATCTTGTTTTACGTAGCTCTGTCTATAATTAATAGAACAAAAAAATCTTTTATATTAAATATATGATTTGTTATGGGGTATAAAACTTGTAGGAAACAAAGTATGGAACTATGCCAACAGATGAAATTTTGAAAGATGGCATACTACAAGGTTTTGAAAGAATGTGTATAGTTCATGAGTCAATTGTTGCTATGGTACGTCATTTCTTTTCATTTTACATTGATGTATATTAATTAATATTGAAAATTTCATTATTCTCACCAATGTATATACACTCATTACAATTTATTTTTATGTTTGTAGATGGAGGGTGAATAAGAGGGAAACAATCAACACCTTGAACAAAACATTCCTGAAAATAACCCAAGTCATGGAAGTAGCTCTAGCAGTGACAACAGTTCAAGCGAAGAATGATGATCACTATGTTTGGATATCAAAGCAAGGCATTGTATTTTTTGAAATATTTGTCTGGGAAATCAGACATTTTGTTTAATGTCATGGACATAGTGTCCCAATTGAAAGACAAAGGGATACCAATAACTGTCCCATTTTGTAAGACAAAGACTATCTTATATATATGTGTGTGTGTGTGTGTGTGTTTTAATTTATTCTATTGCGTTCTCCATTGTCCCTGTGAAATGTAACACCATTGATTAAATTTATGGATGATTAAATATTATAATGAAGAGATGTGAAATTTTATGATATGATATAACAAATTAATCCAAACATCACATTCAAATGCGCTAATAAAAATTTAATTCATATGAATACTGTTATAAGATATATATGTGTTGTCTTTTGATGAATAATGAATTTAAAAAAATCACAATAATTATGATATGATATAACAAATTAATCCAAACATTACATCCAAATGCATTAATAAAAATTTAATTAATATGAATACTGTTATAAGATGTGTCGACTTTTGATGAATAATGATTTTAAAAAATCACAATAACTGCACTGTCACAAGTCGATGTTTCTAAAAAATACAAAATGAACACCGGTGCATGTCAGTTACTGTACACCAGTGTGATTGTATGATACCACACACTGATGCGTTTATACGACCTATAGGAACTGCAAAAATACCAATACCAATTATAAATCTCAGTGCGTTTGTGCGATACTGTGCACCGGTGCATTTATGTGAGTCTACGCACTGGGGCATTTGTACGACCTATGGGCAATGCACAAATACCGATACAAATTAGAACAAAAGGTGCATTTTTATGATACTGCGCACTGGTGCGTTTCTATAACTCGACGTATAGGTGCGTTGAGACGACCTATGGGCACCACACAAATTCCAATACCAATTAGAATGACCCCGTGCATTGTATCACCAACACTGCGCCCCAGTGCGGTTTTATACCTTGACGACCTAGTGCATGCACCTTCGACCACCCCGGGCCACCTTCTAGATGACACACACTAGTGCATTGATACCTTAGTAGCGCACCGATGAAAAAAACATCTGTAATAACCTTCGGCTGCCTAGTATTTTTAGTTGTGTTGAAATTCCGTTAAAAGATCTGCCAAAACCTCCGTAACCGTAAACGGATGTTGTAGCAAATGTATTTTTGACAATTTTGGCCAATTTTATAACACTAAAAGCCTCCTTTATAACCTTCGATAGAGGGTCTTTTCCTTGTAGTGAACATGTAGTTTAATGATCACCTTTGATGCCTACCTAAAATAAGGAATGGTTCGAATACAAAAAAAAGTCATGGTTACATGGGTACTTATATAAGGCTGGGCTATACCTAATGATCTTCTCAAGAAGATTCATGTCATGTCACCACATACATGTAGTTTAAAATTTCTTTTTTCTTATTGTGCATGTATATATACCATACTTACATCAAGGTGGCCTGCATTATCCACTCGGAAAAACCATCATCCACGTTGACGAATTCTACAGAATCATTATGGACATAGGTGGAACCATGAACAAGAATGTATACTCATCGTGGTTCCAAGCATTCCATACACACCATTTCATATTTCCACAATTTTTGGGCACCTTATTTAAAAATTTATTGTCCTCATCATACCCCTATTTGTACTAACAACAAGATGTACCCATACAACATAAAAAAATAACAAACAAGTCTCTCCAATACTGAACAATATCCATTGTACAAACTTTTTTCTCATAACCTTGATCTAACAAGAAGGGCAGGATGAACCATTCACATTTGTAAGGTTCCAAGTAGAATATCTGTCATGTAGGGTTTGGTCAGAATTTTTTCATGGTGCTTATAATTTTCCCTCTCCAAATACCTACTGGCCAACAAAATGATTTAAGGAACTATGAGAAGTATTACTATACATGAATTTAATAAATACATTAAATCATTAGTTAACACCATTGACCCACCTTGTTCTTACCAGACAATAAAACTTAAAAAAACAAGTTAAAGACAATTGAGGTCAATTCTCAGAAGAAAGTACTGGTTTAGGATGGTCACAATTTCCTACATTTTCTGATTATTTTGAATTTATTTATTTTTTATTAATGGAATATATAGATAAGTTTAGAGCATGTCATCTTTCTTTTGGTAGTGAAACCCATATGCCATATGATGCACATAATTGTCTCCAAAATATAAAGCAAGAACCCAATGCACAAAGCTTTGGAACCTGATAAGAATTGACTCGTTTGTTTCTGAACAAGCCCAAATAATATTGAATTTTCCAAAAAATACATAACATCCGAAAATAATGAAATGTCCCCAAATTTTCCCAATTATGTTTGTAATTCCAAAATATAAAAATGTGATTTCAACATAGGAGTACATGCAAAAAATAAATAAATTATATTCCACATTAACATGTAGATGGTATGTTAGAACTAACATCCAATCTCATGTTAAACAATTATAGGATATTCTAGTAAAAGCACACTAAAATTTGGACTCCATGCAATTCTAATTTTATGTATCATGAAGACATGACGAAATCAACAAAGTGTGTCAATAGGTGATATAATGAAGTGTAGTTTTAAGCTTTATTTATGTTCGAGAAATATTTTAAACTCTCACATTTAAAACAATGTGATCACTTTCAGAATAGTAATCCACTTTTATTAATATTTGATTTGATCCATTCAATCATTTTCACTAACTATTCCCTTTGATATAGTTAAGCCACATACTGTATAAATGTTGTAAATAGAGATTAATTCACTTAATTTGAATTGATATTAATACACATACACTTGAGGTCAACATTGAAACCTTTATTTTGATATTTATATTTTATTATTTTTTGAAATGCCATGTGTCAGCTTCACAATTGAGCATGGAATTACACATCTCCTCCAAACTAAGATATAGAAAATACCTCTCGACCCAAATATGGGAGAATTTTCATGTAACTATCATTTTATTCATTATGTCAATAACTCAATAAACAACTGGCGGTTGCTAGTTTAAACATGATCAGAAGTTTAGATAGATCATTGATTCCTCAACTAGTCTCCCAAATGGATAATAGTTAAAATAATATTATCCATTAATTTAATAATTGTATTAGTATAATCTCATACCTAAAGTAACCAAATATTTGACCAACGAATGTTAGATCTTTATGGAAATGGATATGCTAAGGATTCAAATGAATTCTAATGCACTAGCATATATATAAAACTATTCTTTATGGCCTTGCTAATGGTGATGTCTCATGGTGAACTTGATTAAAATATTGCATCATCAAATCATTACCCAACTATAACACCTGCATGTCAAAAACTGGAATTCAAGAGTAAAGACAGTGATCACCCTAGACTTCATCCCAAGGAAATTTACATGCATATGGCTTGCTTATGTTTATTATTGCAATTGATTTTATCACTAGTAATCTCCACAAGAACACAGTCCATATCTGAAATGATGGAAGTGGTTTACATCTCTCATAATAATTTCTCGACAAACAACTTTGGAGATGGATTTTATGACATTATGGCGGTCACCACAGACACAAATATTTTTAGTAATATGGATGTGCATATTGGTGAATATATTAATAAGCCCAAAAGCAAGGGCAAGATTTTCACTGTGGCCACAAAGGATATATTCCTTATCCTCCTCCTCCACATCATAGAGAACAAAGTCAATTTTAGGAATATAACCTACATCCTTCATTTGCTTATTAAAGTTCTCCAACAATGCATTAATTTCCTATTTTTGAGGATGTGACGAGTCCCCTATGATAAATGTATGGAGTTTGTTATTAACTTCAATCCACCTGCATCCAAGAATTTTCTTCAATTCCGTGTACTTAATTTTCATTGTAACATTTACCAAATCATCACACATTTAGCCTCAACATATATGTTTGAAATAAGAACATAATAACCAATATCTCTAGGCTATAAATCCAAAAGGTATTTGGCCACAAATTCTCCTAAAACAATATTGTGTTGAACTCGCCAAGCACCAAACAAATCCCCCCCCCCACCTCAACCCTTGTTTCTATTGGCATGTTCTTGATAAGTTTGTGTGCCCAAACAACCAGCATGCTTGAAAAGGTCAACCATGTAAGCTTAATGCTCCATTATGGGTACAATCTCAAAATCATGAATCATCTAGGAAAAGTATTTCTGATCTTTATCTACTATCCCTGCATGGTTTCATGCACAAATAATAACAAAAAAGGTAATTTGGTTTAATTTCATACATGTATATTGTATTTTTTCAAAAAAATGCAAGGGTTTCCTTGCCAAGAACATGCATTCCATACCCCACCATCATGGCATTCCATGACACTGCATCCCTTTCGAACATCATGTCAAACTCTCTGCATGCACTTCCAATACTCCCACATTTAAAATATATTTATTAGGGAAATTCCCACAAACATGCTTGACTCAAAATTCGTTCTCATTATTTTAATGTAGATATCCTTGCCCTATTGATGAGATGCCAAATAAGAGCATGTTGGTAGCACACATTCCATGGTAATTGAATCTAGTTTCACTCTAGCCAGTTGCATTTCACAACCAATTTTAAATCCTCCTTATCATATCCATTTTTTCACATACCCTGCAATCATCATATTCCACGTTACCAATTTTTCCTTAATCCCTGCCTCTTCCATTTGATGGAAGGGTTTCATAGCATCATTTGAATTTCCATTCAGACAATAACCTACAATTATTGAATTAAATGAGACTACATTTCTTTCTGACATTTTTTTAAACACATGACGTGCTAAGTCTATACTGCCACCTTTGGAATGCATACAAATGAGAGTGATAGACACAAAACATCTAAATGAAATCCACTTTTGAGTGAAAATTTCATTTTTCAAGAGCTGATAGTTGGGCACAAGTTGGAAGAATACTCACAATGGTCACCAAATTGGATTTCATGCCTATTTACTACATTTTTTGGAATATTTCCAAGGTTTCATCAACATGCCCTTTCTTTGCGTACCCTCCCAATCATAGACGTCCAATATGTTGATAAATATAGGGTAGCTAGATTAGGTGATTTCTCTTACTTTGATGGTTGCTTGTGATATCTTTTTAATTATCTTGATTATATATTTTTTTCAACTTTATTATTATCATGTTCTTATCATCAAACAAATACCAAATAATGAAGAATAATGAGATAAGGGGACACATGATATAGGTGATCATTCAAGGCCAAAACCTCTCCACTTGAGAGGAAAAACCACAAGAATTATTCTCTTCTTATAGAATCTTCAATTTATGAATTCCAAGACCTATGAACCTTGACCAAGAATCCCCCAATACCAAGTCAACCTTCTTGAGAGAGAGAGAGAGAGAGAGAGAGAGAGAGAGAGAGAGAGAGAGAGAGAGCATTTTAACAACTTTGACCTAGAAGTAACTTCACAGCTTCTAACTTGCAGCTTCAGAATTTTGTCTTTGGAAAGTAATTGTAGACAACCTAATGTGAGAGAGAGAGAGAGAGAGAGAGAGAGATTCGACCTAGAAGTAACTTCATAGCTTCGAGCTTGCAACTTTATAATTTTGTCTTTGTCAAGTAACTGTAAGCACCCTAATGTGTGTGAGAGAGAGAGAGAGAGAGAGAGAGAGAGAGAGAGAGAGAGAGAGAGAGAGAGAGAGAGAGAGAGAGAGAGAGAGAGAGAGAGAGAGAGAGCAACTTCACAACTTTGACCTAGAAGCAAATTCACAGCTTTGGGTCTTCAATATGTGACAATGAATCAATTGAATTTATGAAAAACCTAGAAGCACTCAATGGGTGCTTGACCCAAAAATAAATTTTCCTTGAGCATGCAACTTGTGGCTCAAGAACAACAATAATAAATGTATTTTTCTCTTTACATTAAATAAATAAAATCATGATTACATATGTGATTATGAATACCAAGTCTAGTTACATATTTCAACACTCCCTCTTAACTAGGGAGGTATTCAAATTCCATACAAGGTACTTGAAAATTCTCAATATGAAGAATTCTCATAAGAAGAGTTGAAATGGTAACCCATATTTTTAACATCATATCAACCAACATTGTCACATATAAATGCATTCAATTAAAAATCTATCTCTCCATAATATTAGAGCACAATTTTGGCAAGACCAGTGACTGATAGACACCATCATCATTGTCTCTCAAGGTACATACCCCACCCGAGTGTTCGTAGGGTATGTCTTTCTAGCACTATTCTTATCTTGGATTCCCAGTCCTAGAATAATATTGGTCCTATATGACTACTCTTATCTTGGATGCTCTACCTCATCCTCAAAGAGTATTGGATGCCATATTCATACCCAATCCTCCATTAGTTATTTACAATATGAAGACAAGAATGATGTTTCTATCTCTCCTCATGGCCTTCAATAAGATCTATGGTTGTTAGTCCCGGTCTAGTGCATGGCACAAGAGGTTGAGAACCATATTTTCCACTCCCTCTTAACTAGGGAGAAACAACCCATTCCTATAAAAAGGAATGTACCAAGCTCCCTCTTATCCAAGGAATTGTCCAAGCTTCCTCTTAACTAGTGACTTGTTTTCTAATAACAACTCCTTAGTGGAGATCATGGTACCTTCAACTGCTGGAAGAACTCCTCTTTTCGATGTCATGAATTTCATCTTGATCATTATGGAGCCTTAATATTTTGGGACTTCTTCATAGGGCACCAACCATACATCACTTTCCTTTACTAACCATGTCAGTCATGTCATCGTTTTCTTCATTGGAAAGTTATCTTCTAATCCACATCTGGATTTTCTTCATAAAACTACCTATTCCAAGTCATGCTTCCTCTACAATATTTCATCCAACCACATGAGTGCTAGTTGTAGGTGACATATACAACTCTCTTTTGGTAGCTCTGTATCAATCCATCTAGATATTGTTCAAAAATACAAAATGAATATAAAATCAAAATTACCTTTTGTGATGGCCATTCATCATGACATCTTCTTTTTATAACATAAACATATTGTATACATATTGACACATCTCCAAGGTAATTAATGTCAAGGGTCTCCTTTTATAGACTTCACCGTGTTGGGTGTGGAGCCTAATTATCTTGTTTATTTTGTATCACAATGTAGGACCCCTGTACCTTAATGGGGCGGCGTTAAATGCTGCTTGGGGGGTCCAGGGGGGGCAGCTGCGACTTTATGGAGCCCCACCCCTGGCGGGGGGTTTCGGGGGCAACGCCCTCGAAGCTAAAAACATATGTAAAATTGCCTTGTAAAAGTATAGTAATTTCTAGTCAATCTGGGCCGTTCATTAGGTGGATGTTCTAACGGTAGAGGTTATGTTTAGTTTACAGTTTTTTGCCCTAGAAGGCAACCACTCACTTGTATGAGGGTATTATATTGCGGCTATGGATTGTATGTGTATTCTCAGAGCGAGAAACAGATAGGGAGACTGTGAGAGAGAACAGAGGATATTACAACAAATATTCTGTAGGTTGTGTCTCTTAATTTTGTTGGATAATAGAAAGGAAGGACTGGCTGTTTGGGGTGGACGTAGCCCAAACTGGGTGAACCACGTATATCTGTGTCTCTTTGGTTTTATGTGTTTTGTGTGCTTGTGTTTTCTGCATATTATATGTGTTGCATTGCTCTGTAATATATAATTTTCTAACAACTGGTATTAGAGCCGAAGGTCTATTTGGCTGATAATCTCACAGGAAAGAAGGGTTCCTGGTTCGAGTGGGAGCAATGGCAGAAGATGGTAAGTTTAGGGTCAAGAAATTTAACGGCCAAAACTTCCCAATGTGGAAGATGCAGTTGGAAGGTTATCTGTATCAGAAATATTTGTACCTACCATTAAGCGGAAAAAAAAAGAAACCGATGACTATGAAAGACGTAGAATGGGAGATTCTCGATAGAAAGGCACTCAGAATAGTATAGTTGTGCCTCCCGGCATCGGTAGCCTTCAATATTTCGAAGGAAACAACAACAGAGGGTTTGATTAAGGCGTTGGTGAAACTATATGAAAAACCCTCAGCCTCAAACAAGGTATTTCTTATGAAACATTTATTTAATATGAAGATGTCAGACGGTGGATTTGTTGCAGACCATTTAAATGATTTTAATACAGTTACCAGTTAGTTAAGTTCTGTAGGGGTAAACTTTGATGATGAAGTTAGGGCTATTTTATTTCTGTGCTCATTGCTAGAAAGCTGTAATGGCTTAGTTATGCCCATTAGTAATTCTGTCTCTAGATCTAGTACTTTAAATTTTGATGATGTTGTCGGCACTATCCTTAGTGAGGAAATGCGACGGAAAAGCTCCGGTGAGACACCGGGAAATCCTTTGAGTGAAAAGTCTAGGGGAAGAAGAATGGAAAGAGAAAAGTGCTCAGGGTATCGCAGTAAATCAAGGAAAGTCAGATCCAAGTCCAGATCGAGAATAGTGTGCTGGAAATGTGGAAAGAAAGGACATCTAAAGAAAGACTGTAGATCTCAGAAGGGAAAAGAAGGAGACGCACAGCAAGAAAAAAATCATGAAGAAAATGTGACAGGTGATGTGTTACAAGATGCTTTGATTCTTTCTTTTGAAAATGTTACTGATTCCTGGGTGGTAGATTCAGGGGCCTCATTCCATGCCACATTTGATAAGAAATATTTTCATGACTATGTTCAAGGAGATTTTGGACAAGTTTTTTTGGGTGATGATAAACCCTGTAAAATTGTTGGAATGGGTAAAGTTATTGTAAAATAGTAGAATGGAAACCAATGACTATTAAAGAAGGTAAGGCATGTTCTAGATCTGAAGAAAAATCTGATTTCAACAAGACTGTTAGGCGATGAAGGTTGTGTGTGTAATATTCCCAAATGGGGAAGCACAACAGTGCCTACTGAAATAACGCACTTTTGGAAAATCTGTGCACAGAAATGAGTTTGCAGCCCTTGGATCCCTTAGATCAGTAGATTTGGGGTCTAGATCCAAAAGGAGAGCAAAAATAAAATCAAACTAGGTGTGGTAAACAGATCTCCCAACACCTAGTCTAGCTGGAAAACCCCCAAAGAGAGGGGCTGCAGCTATGTACAACAAATTGCTTTAGAAATAACGCAGTTTTGGAAAGCATGAGTAGGAGGCCATCAAATAAGATCAAATTTTGAATACACAGTAGCAAATCAGATTTAAATTGATGCTCTTACATTATACAGTCGAATAAAGAAGACAAGAGAGAAGGAAATCTTCAGAAAAGAGGGCTGCAACACATGTATATACTTCAAAATGGCTTAACAACGTTATTTAATGGAGCTGCAACAACTGAATGTTACACTTTAGATATAGAGAATATCCGTGTACAAAATATCAGATCCATTTCAGATCTGTACACTAGAAAGGCTCTATTACAAGATTCCCTTGGGGTTTTGACCAAATCATGCAATACAAAGAGTAGATCTGAGTTTTAAGTAGCAGATCTGCTATATTATTCAAAAATTTCTGAAGATGATTTTACATTAGAAACAGATCAGATATATACAGAACATGGATCATCAAGCTAATCCATGGATCACCAAAGTGAAAGGCAAAGCCCAACACCAGAGATCTCTCATCAAAAGTGGGGACAAAACACCCTGCAAAACCTCCACTGAAAATAACGCAGTCCCTGAAGGGAAACTGTGATGTAGTTTGAATGAATAAGTTGGCCTGATGCTAAGATACAAATCTGAAGCTAAACAACTAATGCACTCTTCCAGAAGGATAAAAGACCCACTCATTGAGAAGAGGCACTAGTATAATCTAGATCTGAGCAGATCTAGTGTTTCCACTTGCTGTAGCTTACAAAAGCAACCAAACCCTCACTTGATATGCATTGCAGTTGGAAGTAGAGCTTGGAAAAATGCCTGATAGTGGATGAAATCAGTAAGAGTCCTCCAAGAAATTCTCAAGGGAAGAGAGGAGATCCCTGCATAGGAACTCCCAAGTGCTAAGCTGCACTATTCTCAGCTAAACAATAGAGAATGGTATTTATCTAAACAGACAAGATACTCAGAAAATATACATGATCAACCACCTTCTCTTGCTACCTCCCCCTTCCTTTTATAAGATGAAAGTCTTGGCAAACCTTAAACCACCTTGATGAATTAGCTCCTTTCACATGAGGGGCCTCCATCTAGAACTGCGCTGTCCCTTCATGAGGTACATTGTATCTAGACAACGCTGTAGATTTGGTCAAGGTTGACCCAGTCTCACAGCTCAAACCCCTTTCACACCTGCAAGTGATTTGTTTACATGGCCCAGATTTATCCTTGTTCATATGGGCATTGATTTATTCATTATTTTCAAGAGTTTTACATGTCCTCCTTTATTCATTTATTCATGCAACAGAAAATGAGACAAAAATGTATATTCCTCTTAGCTCAGGCTAAGTAGGAATATTACAGTGTGACAAATTTCACAGATAAAAATTGGAAGGTCACCAAAGAAGCCCTGGTAATAGCAAAAGGCGAAAAGGTTGGTACATTATATTTATGCAATGGTATTTCTAACTCTGTTAATGCTTTAAATTCCAAAGGAGCAGATGCAACATTATGGCATCATCGACTTAGACAAATGACTGAGAAGGGGATCAAGATTCTTCACTCAAGAAATTTGTTGCTGGGTTTGAAGAATGTTGATTTGGATTCCTGTGAGAATTGTATTTATGGAAAACATAAGAGAGTCAGATTTCTTAGAGTTGGGAAATAAAAGAAGAGCGAAAAATTAGAGCTTGTTCCTATAGATGTATGGGGACCTGCTCAGGTATCATCTCTCGGTGGCTCTCGTTATTATGTTACTTTTATTGATGATGTAACTAGAAAGACTTGGATTTACTGTATTCAGAATAAATATGACGTATTTGATACTTTCAAGAAATGGAAAGCTTTGGTTGAGATTGAGACAGGAAAGAAGTTGAAGTGTCTTAGATCAGACAATGGAGGTGAATATTGCAGCAAAGAGTTTGATAGGTACTGTTCAGAGCATGGAATTCATAGAGAGAAGACAGTTCCAAGAACACAAAAAGAAAATGGTGTGTCAGAAAGGGTGAAAAGAACAATCATGGAGCATGCAAGGTGCATGAGATTGCATGTAGGATTGCCTTTACAATTTTGGGCAAATGCTATAGATACTGCTGTCTATCTCATAAACAGAGGGCCTTCAAGTTCCTTGGATGGTGGTATTCCAGAGGAAGCATGGACAGGAAGAAAGGTAAACTACTCTTTTTTAAAGCCTTTTGGCTGTGAGGCATTTTTCCATATTAATAAAGAAAATAGAACAAAGCTTGAGGCAAAATCAAAGAAATGTACCTTTATTGGATATGGTGTTAATGATTTTGGTTATCGCTTATATGATTATGAAAATCACAAAATCATTAGGAGCAGAGATGTGATATTAAATGAAAAGGTCTTGTATAAGAATCAGTTGCAAGAAAAGAAATGGGAAAAAGAAAACAAAGAATACACAGTTCTTGATGAGATCACAGAAAAAGTAAAGGTGCCTGAAAATAATAATAATAAATAGCCACAACAACAGCAACAGGCACCCCAAACACCTGAAAGTGGTGTTAGAAGATCTACCAAGATAAGTAGACCCCCTGAACGATACTCTCCTTCATTTATTATTTATTGTTAACTGATTCTGGTGAACTTGAATGTTATGAAGAAGAAATGAAGGTTGAAATCAGGAAGAAGTGGGAGTTAGCCATGGAAGAAGAGATGGACTCCTTAATGCATAACCATACTTGGGACTTAGTTAGGTTGCCTGCAGGTAAAACTACATCGCATAACAAATGGGTTTACAGGCTGAAGGAAGAAGATGGAGGAAAACAAAGGTACAAAGCTAGACTTGTGGTGAATGGGTTTGCACGAAAGAAAGGTATTGATTTTGATGAAATACTTTTTCCTGTTGTTAATATGACTTCAAGCAGAACTATTTTAAGTCTTGTAGCAGTGGAAGATTTACATCTTGAATAGTTAGATTTAAAGACAACATTTCTCCATGGATATCTGGAGGAAAAGATCTATATGGAGCAACCAGAAGGATATGAGGTCAAAGGGAAAGAAAATTTACTGTGTAGGTTAAAAAAGAGCTTGTATGGCTTAAAACATGCACCAAGGCAGTGGTATCTAAAATTTGACAGGTTAATGTCTGAAAAAGGTTATACTAGATGTCACTTTGATCCTTGTGTTTATCTGAAAAAGAAAAATGATGGCAACTATATTATATTGTTATTGTATGTAGATGACATGATTATTGCAGGGTCTAACATGAAGGAAATAAATGTGCTCAAAATAAAATTGGGAAATTAATTTGCAATGAAGGATTTGGGAGCTGCAAAACAAATTCTTGGTATGAGAATAACTAGAGACAGGAAAAATCACAAATTAACACTGTCTGAGAATGAGTACATACAAAAGGTGTTGAAAATATTTAATATACAGAATGTAAAACCAGTTAGTACACCTTTTGTTAGCCATTTCAAACTTAAAGGAGATGTGCCGCGAGACCTAAGAAGAAATGGACTATATGTCTAAAGTTCCATATGCATCAGCAGTTGGAAGCTTAATGTATGCTATGGTTTGCACAAGGCTTGATATTTCACATGCAGTGGGAGTCGTAAGCAAGTTCGTGAACAATCCAAGAAAAGAACATTGGATGGCAGTAAAATGGATTCTCAGATATTTAAGAGGTACCACAAATCAAGCATTATGCTTTGGTGGTTCAAACATTGCTCTACAGGGATATGTTGATGCAGATATGGAAGGTGACAGAGATAACAGGAGGAGCACTACAAGGTATGTATTTACTGTAGGTGGAACATCTGTCAGTTGGGTTTCAAAAATCCAAAGTGTTGTTGCGCTTTCAACAACAGAAGCAAAGTATGTTGCTGCTACAGAGGCTAGTAAAGAAATGATTTGGTTACAAAGGCTTATGAAGGAATTGGGTAATAAGAATAATATGGGCACGTTATGTAGTGATAGCTGAAGTGCCATTCATCTTGCAAAGAACTCAGCATTTCATTCCAGGACTAAACACATACAACTCAAGTACCATTTCATACGGTTAGTATTGGAAGATGGACAGTTGAAGCTAGAAAAGATACACACTAGCCAGAATCCAGTAGATAAACTGAGATTATGCTCAGTTTCAATTGGTCTTCAAGGATGACGATGAAGATGAGAAACAACCAGGTCCAAAGAGGATTCATTGTCCATCAAATGAAGCTGCGGTGGAGTTGCTACAATCATTCTCCAAGTGGGAGATTGTTAGGTGTGGAGCCTAATTATCTTGTTTAGTTTGTATCACAGCGTAGGACCCCTGTACCTTGATGGGGCGGCAACGCCACCCATAATTAAACGCTGCCTGGGGGTTCCAGGGGGGGCGGCTGCGACTTTATGGAGCCCCCCCTTGGCGGGGGGTTTCGGGGGCAGTGCCCCCAAAGCTAAAAACATATGTAAAATTTCCTTTTAAAAGTATAGTAATTTCTAGTCAATATGGGTCGTTGATTAGGTGGATGATCTGACGGTAGAAGTTATGTTTAGTTTAGGGTTTTTTTCCCTAGAAGGCAACCCCTCGCTTGTATGAGGGTATTGTATTGCAGCTGTGGATTGTATGTGTATTCTTAGAGCGAGAAACAGATAGGGAGACTGCGAGAGAGAAAAAATGATATTACAACGGATATGCTGTAGGTTGTGTCTCTTCATTTTGTTGGATAATAGAAAGGAAGGACTCGCTGTTCGAGGTGGACGTAGCCCAAACTGGGTGAACTAGGAATATCTGTGTTTCTCTGGTTTTATGTGTTTTGTGTGGTTCTGTTTTCCACATATTATATGTGTTGCATTGCTCTGTAATATATAATTTTCTAACACATCGAAGTCTTCATACCTTTTCCATAGAGATGTCATGGTAAAAAATTCTAGTCATTAGATGTTGATTTCCTTTTCTACGTGACCATAGTTGCATCTTTCATGATATCTTCTTTCTTTCTTCACATATTTCTCCCCACGAAATTCCATCCATAATTCCTTCATCTTTTTCAACCACCTCATATTCCATATGAGGACATATTATTTTGATTTCATACTTTCAATATGTGAATCATGCCTTCATGCATCTTTACGGAAAAAATCTCTTTCCTTTGATCATACTCATGAGGTAGACTATTCACCCAAGCCGTTTGAAACTATATGATTACATGACTTAATTTATTAAACATATGAATATATACCTCTTTTCTCCTTTTGGTCATCTAGACTTCCTTTGGCAACTTCCTTTCCTTGATTGAGAGTACTTTAACCATCTTGACATGATGCACTCCTTTGTTACCATACCATCATTCTTTCACACAATGAATCCCATGCAAGGTGGAATTCTCAGCGAGACACTTGCTTCTTCCAAGATAGGTGAACCTTCTAATGAATATTCCAATGGAGGATCTTGATTATCCTCATCCTGCAAATGCTCCTTCATAGTTATTAATATTTATGGTGAGATCTACGCTAGATGAATTTATTCTACCCATAAGTACTACTTATGCTTTCAATGAGGTTTCCAAGAGATGCTTCCTTCTATATGATCAATTCTACATCCATGTAGACATATACTTAAACTATTATTTCAAGTTTTTAATGATATCTTGAGCTCTTGCTTCAAAAATAATCTTCTAGTATGATGCCATCTTCTACTAAGATGCATATCATCATAATGCTTCTCATTTTTAATGCCATGGTGGAGGTATTTTCACCTTCCACTTATACTTGCTATGTATTGAAGAAACCCTAATAGTGAAGATATATCGCTTTGAATTTCTTCTCATCATGTTATTATACTTCTTCAGTGATATGAGCCTCATTTATTTCTTTCCTTTTATTTTCCTTCTTGAATTTTGGACAATCTCTCTTGTAGTTCCCATATTCTTGACAACCATAGCATTGGATATTTGACATATTCTTCTTCTTTTTCTGAGGACCAAACTTCTGAAACTTTCCTTTTCTCTTAGCCATGGAAACAAGTGCTTGAACTTGTTCGTTTGATCCCACATCGTTGTTTGCCTTCAACCTGGTCTCTTCAATATTACATAATTACCAATTTTCATTGAATGGGGTAGCTTCCTTCTTTCCACACATGCTTGATGTAAAATTTCCCCATTCCTAGGTTAGTGCATTGAGCACTATAGTGGTAATTTATTTATCATACACTTTTTCTATCAATTCTTGTAGTTGGTATCTTATTTCTGATACCCTCATAAAGTATGATGTTATTAAATATTCCTTTAATATCCTCATATTGTAGAGTTCTTGTATTAATGATATCACTTCTCCAATAGTACTTACAAAGAATAATTCTACTGGCTTCTCAAATAATTCTTTTGACATATCCAACTTTGATACATAGGGTATGAGGGGATTTTTGATGGATTCTATAAGGATTATTTGAGCCCTTACTTCCCCTTTCATGTAATTTTCAAGACCTTGATATTATTCCTTTGAAGGTTTATTGATTGAACCCTTAACATGATCAATGAATTTGTTTCCTATGAGGATCAGATTTGTCAGTTTCTTCCATCTAAGAAAGTTTGATGATCCAACCAATTTGTTGTTTTCCTTACAAAACGAAGTCATTTTTATAGATTCACATATGGGCATAAATATACTTACTTGTGAAGATACTGCTTGATGAGAATATCTTCAACTTGATGCCTTCTTTATTTTGATGATGATGTTGATAATAAAATATGTCTTCCCGATGAAGATGTTTTCCTTCAAAAGTGATTCTTCAAAGAGAGGGAGATCACCTTGGTTCCATGATGATGATGACAAAACATTTATTCTTGATGAGCTTACCTTTCTCTAATTCAACTTCAATCAAATTTTCCTTCCTGTAGTTTGAGCTTCTTATTTGACCTCTTTTTTCGACCCCTACAATGTTTTACCGCAATTTTTGATCATTGCAGAAACCATAGTTTTTGCACGTGTGGGAGAAAGACAATGAATTTAAACTTAATTATTATTTTCTTGGATATAAGGCTTCTTATTTTGAAACTCAAATTGAAATATGGATTGCATTTCAATTTTTTTCAACCTCCTTAAGTTACTGTAATTATTTGGCTTCTGTTGCAACAAATGAGCCCTGATCTTCTCTCACGTGTGGGAAGGAATAGCCCAAAAAATACCTAAAATTACTTCGATCTTTTTATCTTTTTTACGATTGATGCTATTGATGATATTATAGTGATTTGGACCTTAAGTGTCCTTATTTAAGGTTCCTTTTTCTTGTTTTTTCACCTCAGCTCTGATACCATGTTGAGAAATCGAGGGCAATAAGTTTAAGTGATTTTTCTTGCTTTGATAACTGCTTGTGATATATTTTTAATTGTCTTGATTAACTTATTTTTAAACTTGATTATTATTGTGTTATTATCATCAAAAAAATACCAAACAATGAATAAAAATGAGACAAGTGGACATAAGATATAATTGATCAATCAGGGCCAAAACCTCTCCACTTAAGAGGAAAACCCACAATAATTTTTCTCTTCTTATAGAATGTTCAATTAGTGAATTCCAAGACCTATGAAACTTAACCAAGACTCCTCAAAGACTAAGTAAACCTTCCTTCTTGATTTTCATAACTTCCAATAACAAACATAGACCTTCCAACAACTTCTTCAGTAACTTTGAACCCCAGTAACAATTTTTTCAACTTCAACCTAGAAAATTCATAGCTTCGACCTTGATGCAAGTTCACAAATTGGGCTTTGAAACTTCACAACTTCGATCTACAATAAACTTCACAGCTTCGACCTTGCAGCTTCACAAATTTGACCTAGAAGAAACTTCATAACTTTGACTTTTTAGTTTCACAACGTAAACCTAGAAGCAACTTCACAGCTTCAACCTTGCAACTTTACAATTTCGTCTTGCCCAGTAAATGTAGAAACCCTTACAAAATTGTGAGAGAGAGAGGCCCAAAACTTCAATGTTATTCTTCTTCTTCTTCTGTGTCCTTTTCCAGCTTCTACCTCGAGGAGATCAAACTTGCTTGAGTGTATGTCCAAATGAGGTCCTGTTCCTTCTTATATATAGGCATTTCAGGGGTACAAATTGCTATCTTTAGGCCAACTTGTCTCTTCATGTAGGAAAACTTGATATTTGTGTCATTACGAGGTCTTGGGGTATTTTTAATTAATACGTTTTTCTTTACAATATGTAACATGCTGAAATGGGTCTTCAATACATGACAATGTCTCAATTGACTTTATGAAAAACCTAGAAGCACCCAATGGGTGCTTGACCTAAAAATAACCTCGAGCATAAAAACCATGCCTCAAGAACAATAATAATAAATTTATTTTTTACATTAAATACAAAAAATCATGATTATATATGTCATTATGAAGACCGAAACTAGCTACATATTTCAACATAAAAGATCACATATCTTTAGGAATTTCTATCAAACACTCGGCATGCAAGCTCTACTTTTTGCACATTTTACATATATGTCTATGAGAGCGCTCCCCACAAAATTGTTTGACTCGAATTCATAACTCAATATATCCTCATGGATGCGCCTACCCTGCTTGATAACTAGCATGCCAACACACACATTGAGAATAAATGGAAAATTGAACCCATCTAGCTCAATGCCTGCCCTCTACCTTTGGTTATAGAGTGAAAAAATCGCTGCAACACCCATGCATAACACAACACCTTATCATAATATTCCATGAAAAAACATTTGGTTTATGCATTTTGTCAACAATTTGTGTGTTTCCATAAGACAGATGTTGTTAGCATACATGCTTAGAAGTTGAACATCAACAAAGCCATATGGTTCAAAACCAATTAAGAGGTTGTGGGTGTGAAGTCTCTTACCTTCTACAAAGGATTTCATTTTGTTGCAGGCGTGCAAGAGAGAAGCATAAGTTACAAACTCCACAATAATGCGATGCTCGTCCATATCATGCAAAATCATCAATGCCTCTTTCAAACGAACTTCTTAGCACAACAAACCAATGATACTTCCATGCCACTCTCGATTTTGGGATTTGACTTCATTTTTATTCGTTGAGCATGTTGTTTGATAGTTGTTAAAATGGTTTTGGTGAATATTTTAGTTGTATTGTTATGAAGTAGCCTCAACCTCATATTTCTCTATTAGAAAATTACAAAAACCAATGGTAGCTAATATTAGTGATGATGACTTCCATGCCATGGTTTAAATTACATGGACTCCATGAATGAAATATGGGCAGAGTATCCTTCATCATCACCTGCAAAGAGATCATTTGAGTGTGTTAAACCTTGTATACATTATATATCCATCTGCATTGATTGTTTTTTATAGCATTAATGTAGCACGAAGGAGGGAAATATTGGGAAGAACGATTGGTTGGTGAATGGAATTATGGGTCCATTTCACAGCTTCGGTGGAGACTCGAACCTTTTTCTAGGCGAAGGAGTTGGAAATGGAGTAACTAGGAAAATTGGTCCACATGTCATATTTTGATTAGTGTGAGGCAAACAAAAATGAAAGCCTACGATTGGTTGGGGTGAGCAGTTTTGCCTAGTGACGTAACTAAAATTCTATTGCTTAGCATACACACACAAAATAAAATAAATGAGGTATTAAAATGTTTATTATAGTCCACCGACATAGTATAGATGATGATGGGTGTATTGTTAAAACACTCTGTGATGTGATGTTAAGGGTTGGTGTGGAGCCTTGAGTGATTTCGATAGCTTAGATGCCCTTGGGTCATGGTTCCTCAAGCCAAAGGTTAAGCTTGCAATCATCTCAAGACTCACACAACTTAGCAAACAAGAAAAAAATGTTTATTATAATTATACGTTGCAACAATATATTAAAATATAAAAGATAACTATATTCAAAAATTAAAGAATGTTGATAACAAAAAATATTTCAATGGCGACTATAAACAAAACACTTCAATGTCCACCATAAAAAACATAATTATATTTTATTATATAGAGAGACAAAGTAATTGATAGTAAATAATTTATAATTTCATCCATAAGTGTTTTCTACTTTTAAGAATGAGGGAGATGTGTAATTCTTTCACCATTCAACATAGAGATTACACATGACATCTAAATTAATATTGAAACTACAATTTACTAAGATGGATATGTAAAATTCATTCGAGACTCAACATAGAGTTGACAATGATATTTTAAAAAGATGTATTAACAATAAAAAATTTTGAGTGTTAACCCTAGATCAAATATTTCAATTTCCATATTAAGTAGCATAATTTTATCAACTTTATATATGGTGATATAAAAAAATTGAGTTAAATTTCTTTTCAAATAAATTTTACACTAAGATTTTAATTTCCATATTAAGTAACCTAATTTTATATCAACTTTATATATAGTGATAACAAAAATTGAATGTAAAAATTTCTTATATTTTTACCATTGCAGTATGAGTGAGTCGTATAATTCTTTCATATTTGAATTGTAAAATACTATTTTGAATAAAATATTTTAGCATCCATATTAACTAATATTAAAATATCAACTTCATACATACATATATACATCTATAAATAGAAAGGGAAAAAAATATTTTAATGTTAACCATAAATAAAATATTCCAATGTGCACCTTCAAGACATAATATTGTAAAATTGATGCGTTGCTCAAAATGAAAGAATTGTGGAATCCTTTTTATGCTCAACAAGGAGTTGACACATGGCATGTATATAGAACCAACATAGATCCATCTTAGCACGGATCGCTCAAGCATCGAGAGGGATCAAAGCTCTTTGAGGTGCAAACCATTTCGCAAGTTTTTCATTGTAAAAAAAGGTTTGCACCTCAAGAGATTTGAACCCTCTCGGGCCCTGGTAGATCCGAGTTAAGATGAATCTGTATTGTTGGTTATAAAAATATTTAATAGATGAGTTTAACATATATACATTTAGAAAACATGTAACAAGATTTTTAACTATGGATATTCACTCCCACTTTACCATAGAGATTCTTAAACTAAAAATATGATTTGTCACTATACCATAATATATTATTAGTACTACATTTCCAAAAACTACAAACCACAGCTTATGTTCATGTGACACATCTTCATATTACATTTTTTTAATAAATCGAATTAATTAAAATGATAGAAAGAGCATAGTTACCTTTAAGATAAATCTCAACCTTTGATATGCGACTACTTCCAAAAATATTTTAGAATATTTCATGAAGGTTAAATTCCTACAACCCACCTAATAATTATTGAAAATTAAATTTAAATTCCAAAAAATGTATTTCAAAATAAAGATATTTAAAATACTTAAAATACTAAGAGTAAAGGGATCTCTTCTTGAATGGTTCATGAGGCACAACAGTTGCTAAGGTTTTGCAAATGGGGTAGCAAGCTAAGTGGGCTTGATTGTGGGGAAAACTCCACAGTTAAGCGCGCTTGAGCCAGGGGAGTTCTGGGATGGGTGACCTCCCGGGAAGTCCTGGTTACCGGGTGCAAGCCCCGGAAGTGATGATTGACACTATGTGATTCATTTCACTAGTTTCAATCCCACTTCTTCACGCCTGTGAGCATCACCCGATGTAATGAGTGCTAAGTGGACTATTCAAAAATCATGAGAAATTAGTCAGTTACGACTACCTCTCATGGAAATGGTCATAGATGAATGACTAGATTAACGCAGTTGAATCCCAAAAATGATATCTAATATAATGCACTGCGGAAACCCCTCATACTTAAAATACTAAGAGTAAAGGGATCTCTTCTTGAATGGTTCATGAGGCACAATAGTTGCTAAGGTTTTGCAAATGGGGTATCAAGCTAGGTGGGCTTGATTGTGGGGAAAACTAAACAGTTAAGCGTGCTTGAGCCAGAGGAGTTTTGGGATGGGTGACCTCCCGGGAAGTCCTGGTTACCGGGTGTAAGCCCCGGAAGTGATGATTGACGCTATGTGATTCATTTCACTAGTTTCAATCCCACTTCTTCACCCCTGTGAGCATCACCCGATGTAATGAGTGCTAATTGGACTATTCAAAAATCATGAGAAATTAGTCAGTTACGACTACCTCTCATGGAAATGGTCATAGATGAATGACTAAATTAACGCAGTTGAATCCCAAAAATGATATCTAATATAATGCACTACGGAAACCCCTCATACTTAATACTAAGAGTAAAGGGATATCTTCTTGAATGGTTCATGAGGCACAATAGTTGCTAAGGTTTTGAAATGGGGTAGCAAGCTAGGTGGGCTTGATTGTGGGGAAAACTAAACAGTTAAGCGCGCTTGAGCCAGAGGAGTTCTGGGATGGGTGACCTCCCGGAAAGTCCTGGTTACCGGGTGCAAGCCCCGGAAGTGATGATTGATGCTATGTGATTCATTTCACTAGTTTCAATCCCACTTCTTCACCCCTATGAGCATCACCCGATGTAATGAGTGCTAAGTGGACTATTCAAAAATCATGAGAAATTAGTCAGTTACGACTACCTCTCATGGAAATGGTCATAGATGAATGACTAAATTAACGCAGTTGAATCTCAAAAATGATATCTAATATAATGCACTGCGTAAACCCCTCATACTTAAAATACTAAGAGTAAAGGGATCTCTTCTTGAATGGTTCATGAGGCACAATAGTTGCTAAGGTTTTGCAAATGAGGTAGCAAGCTAAGTGGGCTTGATTGTGGGGAAAACTCCACAGTTAAGCGCGCTTGAGCCAGAGGAGTTCTGGGATGGGTGACCTCCTAGGAAGTCTGATTCTTAAGGTCACATAGCCGGAAGTGATGATTGACGCTATGTGATTCATTTCACTAGTTTCAATCCCACTTCTTCACCCCTGTGAGCATCACCCGATGCAATGAGTGCTAAGTGGACTATTCAAAAATCATGAGAAATTAGTCAGTTACGACTACCTCTCATGGAAATGGTCATAGATGAATGACTTACTTAACATAGTTGAATCATAAAAATGATGTCTAATATAATTCACTACAGAAACCCCTCATACTTAAATACAAAGAGTAAAGGGAGCTCTACTTGAATGGTTCATGAGGCAAAATATTTGCTAAGGTTTTGCAAAAGGGCTTGCTAGCTAAGTGGGCTTGATTGTGGGGAAAAATCCACAGTTAAGCGCACTTGAGCCAGAGGAGTTCTGGGATGGGTGACCTCCCAGGAAGTCCTGGTTACCGGGTGCAAGCCCCGGAAGTGATGATTGACGCTATGTGATTCATTTCACTAGTTTCAATCCAACTTCTTCACCCCTATGAGCATCACCGATGTAATGAGTGCTAAGTGGACTATTCAAAAATCATGAGAAATTAGTCAGTTACGACTACCTCTCATGGAAATGGTCATAGATGAATGACTAAATTAACGCAGTTGAATCCCAAAAAAGATATTTGATATTTACATATATAAATTCAATTGCCAACATCTACCTAATAATTATCAATAATTAAATTAAATTTCTAAAAAATTTATTTCAAAATAAATATATCTAAATAATAAAATAAATAAATAATCATTTTAATCCTCATTTATGTTGATAAATTGTGATTTATAAATATAATTTATATGTAAAGGCATATTTTTTATTGTTCAACGTGCAAAAGAATATTGGAAAAGAGCTATTATAAATCATTATAAAATGATATTAAGTGCAAAAAAATTACTATAATCGCCATAAGATGCCTTTTTATACATGCCGATAGGTACGGTGCAATGTGTTCGATAGCCATTGACTTGCTATTAGTTGATGGTTGACTATTACTTTTTTTAAAAACTTAACCAAAGTTTTAATAAAAAAATATTTAATTTAAATTTTAAATATCATTTATTTGAACGGGTATTGGCCAAACAACTTTTAGCTCTTATTGCAATGTTTCTCTTCCGATGTAAATGCTATATTCCTTTAACAAAAGTTTTATCTTCCCTTGAAAATGATCTACGCCTTTAACCAACATTTCCTCCATTTTAAATTATATTAGCCAAACAACTTTGAGAGTGTTTTTTTTTTTTTTTTTTATGGTAAATTTGGTAGGACCATACTATTTTCTATTTATAATTGAAGGGCAGGCTACAAAATATAAAATTCAGGCTGTGACCTCAACCTGGCCGTAGGAAACCAGGTCTGTTGGCCACCTGAAAGCGTGAAAAGCATACCAAAATTGAAATTGTTTCATTCGTCTGTAAGTTTCATGCGCTATCTGTCCTACTACTGCAGTTTGTACATTCATATAACATAAGAAAAGTTCATATCTAACTAAAAAGTGCATCAAAATTCTCAATACATAAAACTCCTATCCATCTGAGGATGAAACTGGAGCTGGGTTTTTGACATTGGACCCAGGCCTTTCAGCTTGCTGAAGCTGCTTGATCATCTTCTCCATTCGGCCAACTTTATCATCCATTATGCTTATACGATTAGCTGCCTGATATTGTGTTATCTTGATGTGCTGCAACTGGTCCTGAATATCCTCAAGTAAGTCCTGAAGGCGAGGGTCTTTCTTTGCTGGGTCTGCCTTAGCATTAGCAGGCTGAATGCTCTGAACAGATTTCGCTATAAGACATTTAACTATCCAATATGTGTGTATAGTCTGGTTGAATAGATTTAGGCGGCCACGGGTATTACCTGGATCTGTTATGAAATCTAAAATCTCTGCTTTTGTCTCATTGTCTTCAGGGTCTGTCTGGATATCCCTTTCCCACCCACGAATTTCTTGACGAACTATGGAGGAGTTACCCATCACATAATTCGCTGCTAAAGTCTCCAAATGCTCCTGGTTGGTTTTGCGACCCCGTTTCTTGGGGGCAGGCTCGAACTGAAGTTTATGTTTACCCTTGGTAGCCTCAGCCCTTGGACGCCTTTTTCCCATGGCTGGATAGTTCCTATATAATAACACAGACAGGTAAAATTGAATAGCAAAGGAGTGAGGAGCTATATTTATACAACCCATGGCACACCTTTGAGCATTGTTGATGTGAGTAACATACAAACACAAGAAACCAAACCAGCAGATCCACCTCTGCAGCCAATGCAGAGAGCGAGAACCATGGGTCACAGACTCCTTGATTGTATACAAAAAGCAATTCCAGAAATTGATGGTGCAGATAACCTTAATCTTAATATACCTCATACAGGAACAGGCGGCTGCACAATCTGGAATTGTGAGTCTTGTGCACAAGATAGGCAGAGGATGATGAGTTTGAGGTCTTAGGGTCGAATTTAGAGAACTGAGGGGAGGGTCTATTTGAATGGCGGAGGAACAGAGTACCCCCATCCTCTTCCAGTAACCCCCTTGAAACAATCTAGGATTGAGAAATTGGGCTTCATATGACTTCATCCTGAGGATGTTCGCTCTGTTGACAGAGACCAAACGGAGAGTAAAAGGAACCTGACACTGTTTTCAACTTTGAAACTTGACCCATTGAACAACCCGACAAAGAAAAGTCATAAGTAAAAAATTTGGAAATTGAACATGACACAGATTGAAAATTTGAAGCTTGACCCATTGTCCTACCCGACAAAACAAAACCGTAAGTAAATTTTTTCGAAAATTTCTCCCAAGATTCCAATGTTTGCATAAGACTGCTAACAAAATAGTGGGTATTTTAATACCATAAACGACAACATGAGATATTGCATGGACAAGAAAAATGCAGGGGTCACGGAAGCACGGTTGGACAGAGTGCAGTTTGGGGATAACACAACAAAACTTCACTAACCAGCCCAAACCAGCCTTTATGTACAACACTCTAAACAAAACCACAACAATTGGCGCCATGAGAACAAGGAGATTGGCATATACATACCCTAACAGGTTTGAAATATTGACAGACTGCGAAGCGCTCAGTCTCCTCCTTTGCCTCCTCCAGACGCTTGCATGCCAAAAGTAGTGCATGAACGAATGGAGAAATGGAGGGATCGCACAGACCTTAACGGAAACTTGCCATCGACGTTCGGACAAAAGAACCTGGCCACCCTGCGACATCATTCATATCCAAGTGTTCACACACTTCGCCGAACTGGTCTAACAATCCCTCATTAATATCCTTAATTGCATGAAGAACGAGCGCGTGCCATGTTGCCACGGCATGGATGCCTTTCTAACGTTTGTTCACCCCGATCGGGGGATTGTAGATCCTTATTCACAATCAATTGGAGATACTGCAGTTCTACATCATAGATAGCATCAGTGGGGCGTCCATCTATAGAGCGTTCTACATTTTGGCATCCCCAATTAGCCAAGTAATCCGCTGCTGCATTACCTTTTCTTCTAACATGGTGAGGGATCAAATACTGAATGTTTTTCACCAATTGACTCACTTCTTCTATAAGGGCTATTGTTCGCCAGCTCTTGGAGATTTTCTCCCAGGGTGTGCCTTGTTGCAGCTTTTGGAGCACACCTGTTACCATTGCTGAATCTCCCTCGACGATGATTCTCTGGTAATTTTCCCTAATTGCTATAAGAATACCTTGTTTTACCGCCATAAGCTCTACTTCATTATTGGTGGCATGGCCCAAGTCGAGTGCATAGAATCTGCATACCACCCCCTGAGAGTTGCAGAAAATCCCTCCTGACCCAGCGTGCCCTAGATTACCTTTCGAGGCCCCATCATAATTGAGTTTAAGAAAACCTGGTTGAGGGGGTAGCCAATGTTCCTTAATTGAGTGATTTGGTGGTCGGAATTTCCAGAGACCTTTACAGAGCATCTGCGGATTGAGGTTCAGATATTCTAATATCTGGGATTCGATACCCACTGTTTGCCAATCTTCATCCAACCAAATTTCTGTTAATATGGTTTCTCGAATGTTTTCTATGGAGCGCTACCAAATATGAGACATTGGTTGTGCTGTTTCTTGGAAGACTCTCTGGTTCCTTTCTTTCCATGTATTCCAAAGAAGGAAACCAAATGAGAGGGTCCATGCTCTATTAATCACCTGGCAATGAAACCTCCCTTTTCACCAGTTGCCAATGGTTTCCGTTATGCTGTCATTGTTTTTATCTGTCTGCCGAAACAAGTGTGCCAAGTTCTCCCAGAGTGGTTGCACCATTGGGCAGGAGTTAAGAAGGTGTTCTGTTGTTTCGGTTTCAATAAGACAGAAGGGGCAGCACTAAGGGCCTATCATTCCTCTCTTATGTAGGTTCTCCCATGTTATAATCCTGCGGTGACTTACTAGCCACAAGAAGTGTTCCACCTTAGGCCAATGTCTCAATCCCTAGATTATTTTCCATATTGCTCGCACATTATCCTAAGCTTGCTGAGAGTGGATATAGTAGCCTTCCTTTATTGTGAACAAACCTCTAGTTTGATGTCCCCATCTAAGGATATCTGGACCTGTAATGGTTCTGAGTTTTCGGGTTTTGAGCTCTCTTGCAAAATTATCCCATTGTTGCGTTGCTGGAGCGGACGACCACCGAGTTTTATCTTTCCATTTCTGCCACATGCCATTTTGGTTATGACACCAATACTGCTGCACAAGCCTGTTATTAGGGGTATTCGTATAGAGGAGAATTTCCCCCAAGTCCAATCGAGTAAACATTTTTTCCCGCTGCTGCCAAGAGTCTTCCCAGAAGAGGGTTGTACTTCCTTCTCTAATTTCCCAAAAACTATTTGCGCGGATTAGATTTCGGTTCGCTGCTACCAGATTCCATATTGAGGAGCCTTTTGGTATCCTATATGCCTTCAATCGACCTGAGACTGTAAGTGGCATGTCATATTTTGTTTACCATATATTCTTCCAGAGACCCTGCCCTCCCAAGAGCCAGCGCCACCAGATTTTTGCTCCCAAAACGTTATTTAAGATGAAAGGATTGCGGAGGCCCAATCCACCTGCAGCCTTCGGTCTGACTAATTTGTCCCAAGATAGAAGCGCCCATTTCCTGTTAGCTTGGGCTCCCTACCATAATTTTTTTTTGAACATGCCTTCCAATTGAGAGCAAATCCCTTTCGGGCAGGCCCTCCCCGACAGCTGGTATATGGGTAAGGCTTGCAACATAGATTTTAACATTATGAGGCGGCCAGGTGCATTCAGGACTCTGAAGGCCCAGTTTTTTATTCTTTTCTCCACTCTTATAAGAATATCTTGCAAATCTGCTATCCGAGTGGGTCCTGAATTTAGAAACATTCCTAGGTATTTCAGGGGGAAGGAGCCCCGTTGGAACCCTAGGCTCCTAGCAAGATAATTTTGCACCGCTGCTGTACAGTTGAAGAAATAAACATTGGACTTGTCATTATTGATTTGAGTGCCAGAAGCATCCATAAAGACTTCTAGAATATTGAGGATGGTTTTGCATTCTTTTAGTGACGCCATACAGAATAATAAAGTATCATCAACGAATTGTTGATGAGTCAGCGGAAGATGAGGTCCCCATAATTTCAGACCTTGTAGCTTCCCTTCTGCTACATGAGCTTTAATGAGTCTACCTAGGCCTTCTGCTGCGATGATGAAGAGGAATGGGGAAAGGGGATCGCCTTTCCTGAGGCCTCTCGAGCTGTTAAACGGGATCGAAGGACTACCATTCAAGAGTATTGAGAAATGTGGGGAGGAAATAAATGAGCGCAACCATTGAAGCCATCTTTCATCAAACCCAAAGGCTCGCATCACCTCAATCAGGTACTGCCAGCTTATTCGGTCATAAGCTTGGATAAATCCAATTTAATTAACAAACCTTTCCTTTTGTCTTTCTTGAGAGAATGAATTGCTTCCTGAGCTACCACTATTCCGTCCAAGATTTGTCTTCCTTTCACGAAACCAGTTTGTTTCAGAGAAATTAATGCGGGTAATAGGGGTTTTAAATGATTTACCATAATAGTGGAGATAATTTTATAGATGACATTACAGAGAGCTATTGGTCTAAAACCAACTGGAGTATCTGCATTTTGTTGCTTAGGAATCAGGGTAAGGAAGGTAGCATTCAAAGCTGGATATACCATCTTGTTTCTTCGGGATTCTTCCACAACCTCTAAGATATCTAGACCTATGAATGGCCAAGATGCTTTGAAAAATTCACTTGTAAACCCATCAGGACCCGGGGCTTTATTCTTGGGTAACTGCAAGACCACCTCTTCTACCTCTTGTAATGTTACAGCTCGTAACAGAGCTAAGTTTTGTTCTCAACTGATCACTCGAGGAATGTGTGTGGTGATCTTCTGAATAGCTGCCTGGCGGTTAGGGAGAGGTTCCGTAAGTAGATCTTTAAAATGAGTAACCAGCTCTCTTTCCATATCTTCATGTTTCATTAATCGCTGTGCATTTGCTGCTTTTAGAGAAAAAATTTGGTTATTTTGTCGTCTCTGTAACATGGCTTTATGAAAATTTTTTGTATTACGGTCTCCTTCTTTAAGCCAGTTGACTCGAGATTTCTATTTCCATAGGATCTCTTCTTGTTTTCGTTGTTCTTCTTGTTGACTGAGAGTACGAACTTCCTCCAAATCTAACTCCTTTGTTCGACGATGGAGGATAATTTGCTACTGAATCTCTTTCATTTTTTCACTCAAGCGAATTTGGTCCTGGTGTATGTTACCAAATTCTAAAAGATTCCAGCGTTTGATTTCAGCTTTTAATTGTTTCAGGCGAAGCTGAAACGAATGCATCTTATTGTGACCCCTGACTGGATTTGAGCACCACCAGTTTTTAACTTTTTCCATAAATCCAGGGTCCTGTAGCCATAAAAGTTCAAACCTGAAAGGGCGGTTCTGTCGACTTGCCTTCACATCAATCTCCAGTCTAATCGGCCAATGGTCGGAGCCCAGGGTAGGAAGAATACCAGCTTCATAATAAATATCCAAGCTCACCAAAGCTTCCGTCGCTAAAAAATGATCCAACCTAGAGGCAATCTGATGCCGCTCTCCCCTGCGATTATTCCAAGTATAATTTCCATTAACAATAGGGATATCTACTAAGTGTAGATCATTGAGTAATTATCGAAAAAGAGCCATTTCTAGGTCCTCCCTTCGTAATCCTCCCTTTTTTTCAGAGAGATTTAGAATCATGTTAAAATATCCAGCTATAAGCCAATAATTTTCATTATGCATTGTACTTAACATATGTATACTCTACAGAAACTCTACTCGCTCTCTTGGAATTGGAGGTCCGTAGATGGCCGAGATGAGGATCCTGTCCTCAGATCCGATCTGACGGAAGGTTTTTGTTAGAATTCTGGGGAAGCCCATCCATCCGTCTGCTCTAATCTCAGCACCATTCCAAAGGATGGCTATTCCTCCCGACGTGCCCACTGAGTCTATAGCCATAACCTCATATTGCATTTTAAAAGACTACATGATAGACTGAAGCTTTTTCCCTGAGACTTTTGTTTCTTGTAATAACATAACCTGAGGTTTCTCGACCTGTAATTTGTCTTTCAAATGACGCTGCTTGCCCTTGCTATTCAGACCTCGTATGTTCTAGGAGAGCACTTTCATTAAGGATTTTTAGGTAGTTGTTGAAATACCGTTGTTAACGGTATTATCTTTCCTGTATTGATCAGCATTTCACCAACTAGTTGTATTGATTCCTGTAGGGTTCACCGTGCTCTCTTTTTTGCTGGTTTTGAAGGAGGGGGTGCCTTCTTGCCGGTTGCCTGTTCTCGTTCTTGGGCTTCTCGCTGGGCTTGCACTGTTAGACAATGCTCAAAATTTTCCTTGTACAATTTCTTCTGATCTGCCCGAATGAATCGATCATCAAGATTTTGCCATTCAAACAAGAGGCGTTTCAAGAGCTTCTCTTCAGCACTCAAATCATCTTTGGATTGTTCCACCTCCATTGGGATTAGTTCTTGCAAAGGACTTTCTTCAGGTGCATCCATTTCCTGTCCTGCTTTCCGCTTTGAGGATTGATTTTTCTGGGTAATCTCCACATGTCCATGTACTGGGCCTTCCACTGCTATCTCTGAAACTGATGGTTCGCCTTCCTCTTGTAAAACCTCGTACCTATTTTCATTTGTTTTCAAACCAGGAGGGTTTTGTTTGGTAGCAGACCCAGGGCCGGTGTTCCCTGTACGAGGTGGCTATTTTTTTGTAGCTACCTGAACAAACCCTTCTTCATCCTGCCGGGGTGGCATCTTGGGACCATTGACATGAGAGAGTTGTTGCTTTGGGGCATTTAAGGGGCAAGATTTGAACAGATGCCCATACTCATGACAACGACGACAACGAAAGGGGATATGCTCGTAATCAAGAAGCTGAAGCCATACTTTACCTTCGTATTCCAATTCTATCATCTCTGGTAAGGGTTCAGAGATATTCATATAGACACAGATTCTT
>JAXQQM020083652.1:0-20929 GCA_034641835.2 Pinus albicaulis
AACAATTCCTTGCTGTGTACAGGAATCCGTGCTCAAGACATTAAAGATTATGTCACAAAAAGTGTATGTCTGTCTCTGTTTATTAAACCTTCAAATATTAATAATATATTTCCCAAATATCAAATCTTTACACGTTCTGCAATGCCATGTTCCCTTTATATTGAAGTGAGCGAATGGAAGACGAAGAAAGAAAAGGATTTTAAATTGCCATGCTGCTTAAAACAGAAATTACCATTATAAAATCCTGAAGAAGTGAGTAACAATAAAGCTAAAATAGAGGAGCGCCCATTAAGGATGTTTAACTCTTAGATACATAAATATCAAGAGACCTGCTGCTCAAATCACTCTACTTTATTCACAGATATGAAAATGAAATGAAAACCAAGAAAACTCTTCAACACAGATGGAATAATGGAAACTTGCAAAACTTTTTCATTCATTCAATATTGTTCAGTACAAAATTAGCCTTCAAGGTCCAAAACTCAGAACCTTCTTCCTTCTTTCCATTGTCTTTAAATACAATATGATCAAAATGGTTTCCAGTAATGAAACCGATTCTAACTAACTCTAACTGCTTAACTGCTCACCTAGTGGAGGTACATGCCTCGTAAAGTTCTATTACATTTACATGACTTCATTTAAAACATGATAAAATGTGATAATCCCTAATCTAAGGGAGCTGATGCTCCTGAAATAGTGGTTGTCTCAATGACTATTGGTGGCTGAACGGCTACTTGTGGCTGAGTGGCTGGAGTTCCTTTTTCTGTGTCCATAGAAAATCTTTTGCATTCTTTCCAGAGCTTATCCTGAGTCGTCGGAGCATTCTTATAACGATGATATTCCAGTGTAAATGCAACAACCTGACTGTGAGTAAGATTACCTGTGAACAATGTCTTCACCATCCATAGCAGAAGGAAATGCCTTTGTAAGAAATTAAATACCGTTTCTCCCTTCAAAACCCGTGTCTTCTCATGCCGGCCATCTGCTCTGCTTTTTGCAAATATCAACTGATCTTCATAGAATTTCCAGGACATAATCTCCCCTCTCTCCGTCCAGCATGAGGGCAAACCTGTTCTCGTCAACTTGTCAAATGATATATCAAATTTCTTAATTATCTCTTTAATTCCCTGTAACCGCTTCTCTGCGGCCTTTAGAAGGTCGTTTTTTATGATCATTTTATTTACCTCTTCAGCATAGAAGTACCTATCCTGTATCCCCATATCTCCTAACTCTTCATCTGTCTTGGCATTAATAAAGTTTATGAATTTTCTGGCCCAATTCGCTCTTTTAATAGCGGCCTGCTTCTTAGATGATAGCTCCTTTTCATGCTCTGAAACAATGCTTTTCTCTCTGGCAATTATATTCATGGAATCCCATTTTGACTGCATTTCTGAAATAATTTCATTCCAGATGATATCCTTAGCTTTAATCAGAGAAATATTTCCCTTTAATTTCTCCTTGAGCTCTTTGATTTCATCCTCAGCTTTCTGTAGCTTCTGCTTGTTCTCATGTGCTTTTTCTTCCCATCCCTGCATCATCTTGGTAACTGTGGCCAATTCTGACTGGGCTTGTTTACAATCTCTTTCCGCCATCTTTAATTCTGTGTTTAGCTGAATAACCTGGGCTTGAGGATCAGCTTCACCTGCAGAAAAATCAAAAGTACAAGTATGGTTCTCGATATGATTCTGTAAGGATATAGCGGTCTGCTTTACCTTAGTGAGTTCTTCGTCTTTCTTCAATAACTGTTGTCGCAATTCCTCTTTCTCCTTTTCAACCTCAGCTACTTCGGCCGCCAATGAGTGTTCTGTAGCTGGTAATTTTAACTTTTTCCTTAGTGAAGATATTTCCACTTCTGCACTTTTCATAAGTTTTTGAATTGCGGCTTTATCATTTGGATCCACACCGATTTTCATAATGATTTTCTTCAACTCTTCATTTTGAGTTGTTAATGCCCTTGCATTAGCTTTCTCCATTTTGCATTGTTTGATGACCTTTGCGAGCATGTTTTCCGTCTTAACTACTGTAGCATTGGTCTTGTTCAAATCGTTTACAATCAGCTGCCCGGTCTGCATGTGAAGATTCATTTTGTCCAACAAGGGGATCTTTTTAACATCCATGACTATGTTTACCTCCTTAAAGCTGCCCGAAGGTCCAAGGGACATTCCTGTCGGATGTGACAGAGCCATCTTGAACTGATCTTTCTCCAGATCCATCACAGTCAATAATCTGGTTTGGTCAGCCGATATATGGTGCTCTGCTTGTGCTTCTATATTGGCTTTTATCCTCTGGTTCCTTTCCTCAATCTGTGTGAACACTTGCTTTATTGAAGGAGCCTTTTCCAAATGAAGTTCCTGTCTTCTAGGAGATGAGGGGCAATCTTGTTCTTCATTGACCTGGAGAGTAAAACCAGGTGAATTGGAAGAATGGTCTTCTGCTAGTTTGGTTCTTTTTTCCTCTCGGGGCTCCTCCTCATCAATTTCAATAACATCCTCTCTACCTCTTTTGCTCATTCTTTCCAAAATTGCAGGTGTTTGAATACTGGTCTTTGATGAACCTGACTCTCCTGAATTAGCCAGTTTCTCCAAATCAGGTTTACTTACATGGGAAAATGCAGCATACCCATTCTCAACCCTTTTCTGAGAAATTATTCCATGTGGATCATAAGGCCATTTCTCTCCCAACAACAACTGCGTCCCTTCCAATATTTTTGATACTTCTTCAAAAGCTTGTCTTGTGTTGACAACAAAAGGGCCTACACTCATAGGAAAATTGTACATCAATCCTTTCTTCATGGGTAGAAAATGAACTTGATCTACATTAAGACTTTGCCTTATAAATTCCAGGGCAAAAAGTCTCATGGGAACAAAGGTTGGGAGCCTATAGGGCTCAATACTAACTCCATACAGCCTTATCTCAGAGTAATCTTCAAATACAAACCAATCTCCAAATTTACAATTGGGTCCTAACTGTAGGAACTCCCGGGCTTTTGGCAGAAAGCATGGAGGAAGAGTTCCATTCAGAATTTTATAAGCAGTAGACATGAAATGGTCAGCAAATTCAAACAGCCCGGCTTCGTTCTCTTCTTTTCTAACCATATCGGTCCAGAATAAAACTGACTGCTTATTTTTATTACTATCCATTATATTTAAACCCACACTCATGAACTCTTCAACATTTTGATATAAAAATAAGTAAACTACCAATGATGGAAATCTGAAAAAACCTGTTAGAGGGAAGGCGATCAATTGGGAATTTACTACTTCTTGCCAAAAAGACGGGATGTCTAGCACCACCCCTGGTTTCATCATCAGAGTGAACATCCCCAAGACTGCTTTATCAATTTCGTGATCATCGTCTCTTCCGAAAATTTCCGTAATGCAGCTAAGAACTGGCCTATACTGAACATTGAACGCCTCCAAACTGAACTTTCCTGCTTCAAATTGAGTTTTCTCTGGACTTGGTATCAAAAACGATATGCAACGATTAAACTCTTCATTTGAAAGATCCTCGAAATACTGAACCAACGAGTCTTCGGAGAACTGCAATGGAGACTCATCTTCTGGAAAACATAATGCTTGACGCATTAATTGTGTTGAAACCTGCAGGATATTTTCCCCCTGAGAATTCATAACGAAACACTTGCCAGGGTACATAGACGAAACTAACCAAGAAATGAACTCGGGGAAAAAGTGAGTTTTCGGAACACAAGCGGACAACACACCCGAACTTTTCATAGCATAGAACACAGGGGACTTGTCAGTGTTCAGGGTTACTTGGTAATGCAATAGGGGGTGATTGACGGACGACGTGGTATCATGAACATCCTTCTCGCTATCCAGGAGGGGACTGAGACTTGATGAAATAGACAATGATGTTCGCTTGGCCATGACTGACAGGAATTCGAAAGTAATTCGCGAGGCAATGGATAATGCAAAGGTGGCGGGACGCGGTTAAACAGGGCAAACAGTCACAAATAAATCAAAACGGGACGGAAAAACCCCTTTTATAGACTACGGAAACCATAATAAATGCAGGGGTGACGCGGAGAAATAGTTGACAATGGAGGATAGCTGTCTTCCAACTTGGCTGATGATGTCATGCGGGGGGTCTGTGAGTATGGCGGAGAAGTTTGATCCATACCCCCCGTAATCAATCTAAACCGTTGATCACAACATTTCCAAGATCTGACCGGTCAACTGCGGGGGGTCGGGATTTGATAATCGACGGGCTAATTCACCCCCCACAATAGCGTATCCGTAAGCTTCTTTGTATGATTGTGACTTCCGCTCAGGAAGTTGCTCGGGTCTTAACCTTGGAATATATATATATCAACCTAAGGTTGATGACCGCTTCATGTATATAAAAGAAAAATGGAAATATATTGCATTCCTCTCTTTTTTATGCTAAAGTATTAAAAACTTCATACTATAGCATATTTTCGAATTCTTATTTTTTTATTTTTTTCTTTTAAAATTTCAAAATGAAATATAAAAAGGATATGTAGATAATGATCCACAACAATACCATTGAGAAACACAATTTTCACATCCATCTAATGAATGCGTCAGCCCATCTACACTGAGAGAGCAAGGATGGTCCTTATGGAAGAATAACTTGCGATAGTGCAAAGGTCTCTTCATAATCTATCCCCTTAATCTGTGAGAAGCCCTGGGCCACAAATCTGGCCTTGTATTTCTCCACACTCCCATCAGCAACTTGATTTACTTCGTAGACCCATCTCAAAGCTACCACTAGTTTATCAATCAGCCTTAGAACAATTTCCCAAGCACTATTTTTGACAATGGAGTCATACTCCTCCACCATTGCATCTACCCATGTGGGCTCCTGCACTACTTCCTGAAAGGAATATGGTTCAGTCACAATACATTTTCTCATGAGAGCCATGTATCCAGTAAACCGATAAGGAGACTGTCTTTGTCTGCGCTGTGAAATATGGGCTCCTATATTCTATGCAGCATCAAGTCTCAACCTATCAGCTTCTGTGGTATGCCTTCTGCCATTTTTTATGGATGGATCTACATGAGTGGAATCCTCCACTCCATGAACCTTCTCCTGTGGCTGATCCACATCTAGAGACTCATCTTTGGGAACCAGCACTTCCTCCTTCGCATGCAAGTCCAACTCCTTCTCAAGCGGCAACTGCATAGCTTTCCCCTCATCGAATTTTATATCCCGTCACACAATAGTCATTTTGTTGTTAGGAAAATACACACGATAATTATGGGGTGTTTCTGTGTACCCCAAAAAAATCCCAACTTCAGCAGTCGGCTCCAGCTTCTTCTTGGCATCCTTCGTCACATGCACATAAACAAATGAGCCAAAAATCTTAAAGTGTGAAACATCTGGTTTTTTACTAGTGAAATATTCTTCAGGTGTACTCATGCCAAGTACTTTATGAGGAAAATGGTTTTGCACATAAACCGTAGTGTTGCATGCTTCCGCCCATAAATGCATTGGTAGGCCCTGATCATGTAACATCGCTCGTGCTACACCCACGATCGTTTTGTTCTTCCTCTTCGCGACCCCATTTTTTGTGGGTTATGAGGCGCTATGAGTTCTCTTCGAATTCCTTCTTTGCTGCAGAAGTTCTTGAATTCATTAGAGATGTATTCTCCACCATTATCACTCCTAAGAGCCTTCACTTTATTCCCCGACTCTTTCTCCACCAATGCCTTAAACTCACAGAACTTTGATAATGTTTGATCCTTTTTCTGCATGAAGAAGATCCAGAATTTACGAGAAAAGTCATCGGCAAAGATTACATAGTACTTATGTTTTTATATTGAAGCAACCGAGAATGGTCCACACACGTCTATGTGAACTCTCTCAAGGATCCTTCTCATGAAAGGTGTACTTTACATACTTCCCCATGGTGCAACCCTTACACTGATCTAACTGATCGAGTGTTCCCATTATAATTCTAGTAGATATTTGATGCATGACTTTCAAGGCTCCATGATGAAGATGGCCCAATTGCCTGTGCCATAATTCGCCCTCATCCCGGCTCACCACTTTTTCTGCCTTTCCCATCATGGCAACACAGCCATCTACCTCTAGCTTGTAGATATTATTAACTCAAATCCATATCCTCTTGGATTGACCCGTTGTTTTGTGTTGCAAGAAATATTTTCCATCGCTAAAAACAACATCATAGTCTCTGTCCTTCGACATTGCGACCGAGACCAAATTTTTCTTCAGACCTGGAACATGCATGACATATTTTAATTGAAACGTTTTACCTGAATCCCTCTAAAAGGTAATGGTACCAATCCAGATAGCCTTGTATCTTCTGTCTTCACCCATATCTATATTCATCTGGAGATATTTCTCCTCCAAGTCACTCAAAATTTTCTTATCTCCCGTCATGTGAAAGGAAGCTCCACTATCCAAATACCACACCGATCCCAATGCACTTGACACCATGCATGCAACCAGGGAGAAGTCAAGCTAAAATTGTGAGGCAAGGGCCTCATCAACTATAGCTCCAACAACCTTCTTGTTCTTCTTCTTTTGTGGACAGTTAGTAGCAAGATGTCCATGTTCGTGACAGTGAAAACACTTCACCTTAGACATATCCAACTTCTTGCCTTTAGACTCAGATTTAGAATGGAATTTATTTCCCTCCCCCTTCTTCACCTTGGAAGCCAAAGCACAATCCTCTTCATCATCATGCTTTTATGAAGATCCATCTCTGGTGTTCCGCCTTAACTCCTCCTACACCAGATCCGATCATAGTCTTTCCTAATCCGACAAATTTTCCTGTCCGTTGACAAAGTCTTCATAATTGTGCCAACTCTTAGGAAGTCCCAAAAGAGCCAAGCTCACCAGATCATCATCAGCAATAGTTACTACCACACTCCCCAATTCATCCTGACATTGGAAAAACTTCGTGAGATACTTTGGAATGGTATCGCCCTTTTCTATCTTGATCTTTCTGAGTTTATCTTTGAGTGCCAATTTCCTATGGTCACTGCTACTTTGGAATAGATACGTCAAAGCCTTCCACATAGCATATGGCGTGGCTTTCCCATGGAGGCTTGAGACAATGTGGTATCGTACTCCCTCTAATAGGATCCTCCTCGCCTTTGCCACTTTATTTTTCCATGCATCAAGATTGGCAACATCTGATGAAGTAGGCTTAGGAACATCATTGTCAATGGATTCGTTCAAGCCATTGTCTTCGAGTACTGCCTCCATCCTGTCCTTCCAAGAAATGTATTTTGAGCTGCCCTCAAGTGCATACTGTAACCTCAAGCTATTGAAAGCCATTTAGATCTTGAATCAATTGTAGCACCAAGAAATTATTTCTGCAAATTTTAATTCTTTCCACCAACAAACTCAGCTCCTACTTCAATTCTGCAATTTCCTGTGCTCTCATACCATGTAGAAATTATAAAAAATACATGTATGCCTTGGATTCTCCCGATCTAACAATGTGCTAATGTTAAATACATAATCACTTCTATAAATATTTGCAGAATTAAAAACACAAATGCCAATTACAATATCATGAAGAAATATTAATCACACACAACACATATAATTTCCCGTGGAAATCTTATAGCTAAAAACCCCCACTATATTCTATTGTACATTATATCATGGATCATGAAAAAATTACATACAAATCTCCAATCCAAGAGTGCTCAGTACATGAGATAATTGTCTCACATTGTCATACAAAAATTGGCAAGTTCCTTAGCCAATTTACTATCTCTAGACAACCTGCCTCCATTGCGCAATCCCTGCTGATAGCAATCCATGAATGAATGAAATCTTGTCTGCCTTGACTGTGAAATCCTCATGGGCACATCCAATGTGTGTGTGGTGTTAGGGTCTCGTGATTTGGTAGATTGGCAGACAAATGACATGGTAACATGGAACCAAGCTTTGGATTTCGAGGACCTAGCCTTCCTGGACTCAGAGAGGGATCTCTCTATTGGGTGCAAAGGATGTGTTATTTTTTCTCTAGGGTTTTGATTTTAGGCTAGTTATTAGGTTTTAGGGTTTGTTGTTTGTTTTGGTTGGGTAAGATGGTTAAATGGAATATGAGGAGTGAGAGGTTGTCAAAGCCCTTGGGCCATGGAGTCAAGTGAAAGTCAAGAGTGTCAAGATGATGAAACAGAGTCTGTTGCAGGGCCAATTTAGAAAAGTCAATGGATCCTTAAAGCGATGTATGATGTGTAGTGAACATTAATTTTGGGAAATACTAAGAGGTCTTAAACATATATAGTTTAAAAGTTACAATCCATGAGGTAGGAAAAACAATTAATCTCATTAAACCATAATCTAAACTAATAAACATCCAAGAGAAACATTCCAGTGATACATAGAGAGCATAAGAGCTTCTAACTTTAGACAATCACCTTCAGATTTTGGGAAAACACATAAGACAATACAAATAACTCAATTTATGGAGATGGAACTCCTAAACAACATATATAAAGTTATTGGGAACTTTGAAACAAGTTGGCAAGCATGGAAAAAAGGCAAGATCGAACGAGACCTCTTTGACTTAACCTAACAACCGACATTTCATAGAAAGGCTTCAAGATAAGGTTTTGAAAACTTCAAATAAGCAGGGCATACCTTGAATCATACTTGTAAGCTAACATACTAACCATACATGAAAGAATTTTTTTTTTTTGGTGGACCTAAGGTGCAATCAAGGGTTCCTTCAGATGGCCAAAAGAGAAAATATCAAAGCTATAACAATCAGGAGGACTGAGGTGCCTCCAAGAACATGTCTCAACCTATACTTTTATGATTTATAGCAACCAAGAAGCATGAAACATAATGATAACAAAGGAAACAATAGAAAAATTAGGAAGACATCACCATTCACCAAGCTATGAAATCCTGTAAACAAGCTTCTCCATCATCAAGCCAAGTAAGCCATTCATCCACTTCACAAAACCAATTTCTTCTCCAAGCTCATGAAACCATGTATATTGCTCTTCAAGCTCATAAAATTCCAAAAAAATACATAGGGGCCTCATGCTCTATTTATGGAGAAAATAGGGACTAAAACCCTAAATGTGGTACGAAAATGTCAAATATAGTCATAAATATCATTTATGGCAAAGAGACCATGCAAGGCCCAAGACACATAATATCTCAAGAAATAAATGTTAAAATAACTATTTACACCTAATTCTAGCTTAATTTGCCTCAAAAAACTCAAAAATATCTATTTGCAATAAGTGAGTGTGTTTTGTTGGCTTTTGGTCTAAAACACACTAGGCAGCCTCTGTGCGTAGCACCACTTCATTAGAAAATAGGGTCTCTTGCAGCTGAGTTTTGGACCCCTTCCTGACACCAGATTTGGCTCCGTGATAGCCCGTTGGAAATCCTGATGAGTCTAATTTATAGAAATGCTTTATTTTTGCTAAGTGGATGCCATTTACCTATCTAAAAATCAAATCTCCCAACACTTCTCTGTGCACAGCGCCTGGTCTGAAAATGAGGCAAAAAGGTCAAATTTTTGATGGTTTTTTACCTTTTGAGGGGGTAAAAATGCTCCAAATGATCGGAAAATTGGTGAGAAGACTATTGGTGATGTGATAAATCCAAAAATGAAAACTTTGGGAGTTGAGGATGCACCAATTTTTTTCTTAGCGCCTAGGGTGTTGCGCTCCGAGGGGTCAAAATTTGGAAAAAACAAAAAGTTGTCCAATTTGCCTCAAAATTTGTGGAGAGGTCCCTCAAGAGGTCTTGGACACCTGTTGAGAAGCCTCAGCCAAAATCCCAAGGTTGTATTTCATTTTGGCTCTTTTTAGGTCTTCTAGCTCAATGAGGGCCTTCCTTAGTTTGGCACATGCAAGCATGTTCTTCCTTGCATAATGCTCTGTCATTTTCTTTTGTAGGGAAAGGCCTCTCTTCACCTACTTGAAATTCTTATGATCCTCTTTGTAATAGTGGATGACATGTTGTGCCATATCAAAGTCTCTTTCCCACTCATAAAGCTAAGCATCTTTCTCCAAGAGAAGCAGCCTCGTGTTCATCTCTTTGTCCTCAGTGTCACTGTCTAAATCAATGAATTGAGGCCCTTGAGAAGTCGTCTTGACAATTTTTCTTCTCCTTACCTTGACCTGTTGCTCACCTTTGTCCATATTTTCCTTGAATTTGTCTTTTTTCCTGATAGCTGGAGGAGAGATGGCCCTTTTCCTTTTTGAGGAAGAAAACACATCTCTTTTGCCTCCGTGGTAGGTGCATGTGAGAGGAATTATGAGGGTGCCTTGATCAGTGATAAAGTCAAAAGCCTTTTCATCTTTACTATGCTTTCATGAGTGACTTCATGCTCCATTGGGTCACTGATTTCTTGACCTTCAATCTCATCATCATCCTTTCTTTCCTCACTGATTTTCTCACTGACATCTTGGCTCTCAAACTGACCACTATCCTCCTTACTTGCCTCATCTTGGCTTTGTCCTTCACTAAGGTTTTATTCTTTGCCACTTTCTGCACTATCACTTTGGATTTCTTAGTCATTTGGAGGCTGATTAGTGTCATGATAGTCATGATAGCTATCATGAATATCATGATTATTTCCTTGCTTTTCACTGACTGTCTCATTCGTATTACTGTCTTGGCCAATGCCTTGATTTTCAAACTCTGTTTCAGCACTTTTGCAACTCTGATTAGGCTCGCTGTCATGTTCAAAACCATCATCCTCTTGGATGTCTTGTATACTCTCCTACTGACTGTGATGTTCATTGTTCTTTTCAAAATCCCCTTGGTTGTCATCTTGCTCATCATCAACACTCTCTTCTGCATTTTACATTATTTTATGAGTGTCATCACTGTCACTGTTTTTCTCCTCTTCATCACTATCTTTCTCTTCAGGGCTGCCATTTTCATTCTCTTCCTTTATGTCATCATCACCTTCTTCATCATTAGGCTCTGTTTCTGCCCCATTGTTTTCTTCACCTACCTCATCTTCTTCTTGATTAAGCTCTATATTTATATCACTATTTTCTACCCTTGCCTCATCTTCTTCACTCTTTTCCATGCTATCATCATCCCCTTGGTATTCCTTAATGGATTCTGCCTCTTCCTCATTACTTTTTATTTCTTTAGGACTGTTGTCCTTTTCTTTATTTTCTTTATCTACCTCAGTTTCTACCTCATCTTCTTCATTTTCATTTGTTTGCTCCTCATTATGGCTACTGTTAGTCCCTTCATTTAATGCATTAGGAGAAGGGATAGGAGGTGAATTTATTTGTGGAGAAGGCATATGTGGAGATGAAGGAGGAGTGGAGGTAGGTGGAAGGAAAATTTTGCAGAATGAAGGCTTGGGGATTGGAAAATACATCATGAGAGATAAAAACCTCCCAAGGGATTCCTTGCTCTTCCAGCTGGTGCAAAAAAATCATCTTGACCAAAGAGTGGTGAAAAAGGCTCTGCATTTGGTGGGCATAACTCCTCTTTTTGACCACCGAAGCCATTTTGTCAATGCTCTGATATAGGTAGTATGGTAGGTTCAGTAACTTAACCCTGGTGAAGTGCATAAGAAGCCTTATGTGATAATATTAAACCCTAGAGTACCTCCCCTCACAAGTGAAGTACTTGATAATTTGCCTCATTAACAGGGCATACCTCTCTAGCAGGTGGGAAAAGGGGAAGAAAGCCTTGCATCCTTGCTGATAGCTAGGTTTGAGGTAGGGCTCATAATAACTCAAATCCAATTTATTTTGTTTAAAACATCTCTCACCAATGTCTGGTATCCTTGTGGCTTTAGCAATGGATTCAGATGAGAGTTCAAAATTCACTCTTGCTAGGTTGACTTGGTGATTTTTCAAACTGAGGATGAACAACCTATTCAAGTCTGAGTGTCTTTGGACTTGTTTAATCTTCTCACAAAACTGGTAACACCCAATGTATTGGACACAAGTAAGTATCATTGGAGAGGAGGTGATTTGAATGGTGTCCAAGGGTTCAAACCTATTAACCCTTCCTCCCTTGTGCTTAGGCTTGGTAGGCTTTTGAATTTCATCACTGCTGGTATGAATCTCTTCTGCAGACACAGTGACTAGTTTTTTAGCACATAAGGCTTTTTAAACTTGTTTGAGGGCCTTTAGGTCAAAGGATGGCAATGAGTGATGTGAGGGAAAACTTGTGCAAATGCGGGCTAATATGAAGCTTTTAAGGAGTGGGTTCAACTTTTTAGAGGTTGGTCTGCTGGTCACTGAGTGTCTTTACCTATATAATAACCCTTGTTTTTGCAAACCATAACCTAAGAGGTCAAAAAATTGGTTTTTATCCAGCTTAGGGTTTGGTTACCTTAGGTCAAGCAATGCCTTCCTAGATTATGAAAAGAGCACTTGGAAAGGGGGAACAAGAGTTACCAACCTCATTTGACTATTTGCAGAAGAGTTGGAGGCAACAAAAATTGATTTTGGCCCTTTTAGAGAAAATCTAGGCAAGGTTTGCTTGTGCGTAGCACCTTCTCGACTACACGTTCAGGTTGGGTCGGGCTGGCCTGTTAGAGTGTAGCACCAGGTTGGATAAGGGCCCGTCGGGCCTGTCGGAGCGCAACACCTAGTCGATTTGGTGGGAAGTTGAGCTTCCCCTGTGCTTGTGCATAGTGCCTGCCCAGGTACGTAGCATCGGGCTCTCGGTGCGCAGTGCAGTGTTAAAAAACACTACGGTCACCTCGTCTGTGTGTAGCGCTGAGGTCTAGGTGCGTAGCGCCGACCTCTGTGCGTAGTGCCTGAGATTTTCTCCCAATTTTGCAGAAAAAACCTCCACACTTGCTTTCAATAGCTTCTTCACCTTTTTGATATGACAATGAGATGTAAAAGAGGCAACAGAGGATTTATAGTATTCCTTGAAAATGATTTGATGCCAAAACCCTCTCCATAAGGTTTATTTCCCCTTACCCTTTCTCACTGTGCTTTTTTGGCTTTTGGTCCTATAAGTGTCAGTTCAATATAAAAATGGTTTTTTTCTTTTGTTGGGAGCTTCTAGATGTCTCCTTTGTGCTCACAAAAAAATTCAACCAAGCTTAAACAAGTGCCTCCAAACCATTTTGAAAATTGAACTTCTTTATGATTCTCATCACTTGCAAACAACAGATTTGTGATCTTTTAGACATATTTTCCTATGATTGAAAATTCTGTCAGGTTCCTCTCTAAAACAGTGAACAACCTCTCAGCATAAAAAACCCTAATATCAAGCATAAATAACCCCTTTAGTCTTTATGTGGAAAACAATTGGTTTTTTTATCCTCACCAATTTTCCTGTGTGTAACCCCTTGTAACAGACCTGTTTGTTCCTAGTTTGTAAATAATGTATGTCAGTGAGGGAGGTGAGCTTTCTAAACAATTTTGTGCTTTGCTGGCCATTTCTTTTCTTGTAGGTGCCTACACAATTTCTTCCTTTGATCATTGTCTCTTTTGAACTTGGATAACTCATTTTGTTAGTAATGACCCATGTTTTCCATAGTTTCTCTTTCGACAATTTCTTCTCTCATGCTTGCCTCCTTGAATTTTTTGAATATGTTTGTGTCCTTTCTTTGAGAAGACAAGCCTTGAACTGATATTTATGTCTCTTTTGCTGATACCCTTCATCATCATTCTTCCTTTGGTGTAGTGGAGTCAATGCCTCTTTACCAAATCTTAGAGGACAGCTTGAAACCCTCTGAAACCCTCTGCTATTATGAAGGAGGTTCTATTATCACTTTCTAACCAGCTTTGTCAATTTTCCCAAACTGTTAGGTTTTAGGGCTACTTAGGAAAAAGTATATAGTGTTGTCTTCTAAGTTCCCTGAAGCTTCTCAAACTTACTCATCATCTCTAAACGTCTTCAATGTGCTCTTGAAGGAGTAGAGGTGGCCTTTTCTTCTTTCAACCCTAGTACTGATTTAATGCTTGGTCAAAACAGTCATAAAACCCTGATCTTTATCAAACATATTCTTGCTACGTTCTTCTTTCTATGAATGGTATTTTTGTGATGATATTCTCATTAGCTTACCTATTTCTAGTCTGATGGCTATTTGATCTTTTTGCATAAATGTGAGCAAAGGGCAGCTGTTCCTTTACAAGATTCATGCCTTTTAGGCCAAAAACCTTCTTTGAAAAACCTTTTTAATCAGTTTGGACAAGATCACCTGTCCTTTTCTTCTTTGAATATATTTTCTTCATATAGGGAAAAAAGAGTTTGTAGGGCACCAAATCCATCCTATGACTTTTTGAAACCCTAGGTGACCTAGTGGATGCTTACTTGGACTTGGTTTTTTGGACTGAGACCTAGAATTTGGGATTACCAAGTGTAAGATAGAGTTTATGATAGACTGGTGTATTTAAGATCCAAAATCCAGTGTAATTGATTTATCTAAAGAGTCTACATAGATAGTTTGAGACCATCAATGTTTGAGAGTGTTTTGGGAGACACAACAAAGTTGTTTGATTGGTGGGCTCAGGTAGCAGTGGGGAGGTTTTTCAGGAAAAAAAAAATAGAGGATTTGGGCAGAAGGTGAAAGCATATAGACAGGAAGAATGACATAAGTGTTGAGATTCAACAAGATGATGAGCTTAGTGAAAAGAGTCGCCTTCACTAAGTGGGCCCGTAGGTTATTTTTGGCACAAGTCTATTTTTAGACTATGTATATTTTTAGACATGATGATCATATTTGAGAAGTTGCAGGATGATATTTGTGGATGGTTGATCAAGTTGGAAAAATAGATGAAATTCTATTTTTAGAATATTGGGCAAAGTCTATTTATAGATCATTAATCTAAAAATAGATGCATGTCGATTATTATTAGCTCTTAATAATAATCGGACTCTAAACAACAACTTATTCTCTTGGAGCACTTCAGTTCAGTGCACAGATGTGGCACATCAGTTGACAGAAGAAATTATGCTATTCCTAAGGGTTTACTAGAGCTAATTCATGGAGGACTTAGTTAAAACTCAAGTGGCAGAGTTATGACACAGTTGGAAGAAGTAGTTATGGAGTTGTATTCAGTTTAACTCAGTTGAGCTAGTTGTATCTAGTCTAATTGATTGATACACTAGTGAGAGTGGAGTGAATTAATTAGTTAATTAATTCACAAATAGTAACTCATTAATAAACTGAACAATACAACAGTTAACTATAGTGCATGGTAGTTTCAGTGGAGACCAGTGGAGAGATAGGTGAAAGGGAAAGATAAACTATTTGTTGTGACTATAGTGATGCATTGATTGCATCACACACAGTGGAGATGCCAATGAGGATTCTATAGACAAGGATGGAGTAATTCAAATTCATTCAGAGCTATTCTTCAGCAGAGATTGCACAGTGGAGGCAGACTAGCAGGTGGAAAAGATCGGTGCATGGATTTGCAAGATTGGGCCTGATTAATGTATGACGATTGTACTATACTGAGATCTTGTGATAAGATATGTATGTTTGTATGAGATTGTCATATGATCTCCACGTTACATAATACATATTTTGGGTTTTCAACTTCAATATTTTCCGGTTAAAAACTGTGTTATGTGCGATTGATTATTTTTGTTTATGCTTCACATGTGTGTGCAATTAATTTTTCCGCAAAAGATTAACAAGTGGAATAGATTCAGTATATTGCATAAAGTTAAATAGTGTGAGATTAGGTGGATATTAGACATATGCATGCTTATTGAATATAATTTCTACATGGTATCATAGATTTTTTGATTGAATATTGCAATTGTGAAGTGAGTTTGTGCTGGTGGACAATTCAAATTTGCTACAGAAGATTCTTGGTGCAGAAATCGAGTATACATTGAAATGTATTTCAACGAGTTGATATTGGAGTATGCCCTTGATGGGAGCTTGAATTACATATCCTGGAATGAAAGGATGGAGGTGGTGCTGGAGGATAATGGCCTGAAGGAGTTCATCAATAGCGATGTTCCTAAGCCGGGATCTAGCAATGTTGCATTACTTGATGCATGGAAAAGGAAGACTACAAAGATGAGGAGGATTCCGTTGGAAGGTGTGAAGGACCATATTGTATCCAACCTTCATGGGAAAGCCACTCCATTCTTAATGTGTAAGGCTTTGACAGACTTGTTCCAAAGCATAAGTGACCAGAGGAAGTTGGCGCTTAAAGACAAGTTCAGAAAAATAAAAATGGAGAAAGGCGACAGTATTCCAAAATACCTCACGAAGTTTGTCCACTGCAAGGATGAGCTAGGCACTGTGGGGGTTACTATTTATGAAGAAGACTTGGTGAGCTTGGCTCTCCTTGGGCTTTCTAAGAGTTGGCATAGGTACGAAGACTCTGTAAATGGACGGGAGAAACTACCAGGATGGGAGCGACTTTGGTCGGATCTTGTGTAGGAGGAGATAAGGCAGGGTACCAGGGATGGATCTTCATTGAAGAATGAAGATGAAGAGAATTGTGCTTTGGCTACCAAAGAAAGGAAAGGGAAGGGGAAGAAATCTTCTTCAAAATTTGGTGCTAAAGGCAAGAAGCAGGACTTGTCCAAAGTGAAGTGTTTTCACTGTCACGAGCATGGACATTTCTCGACTAACTGTCCACAGAAGAAGAAGAATAAGAAGGCTACTGGATCGGTAGCTAGAGAGGCCTTAGCCTCTTAATTTGAGCTATATTTTTCTTTGATCACATGATTAGTTTCAAGCTGCATGGGATCGGTGTGGTATCTTGATAGTGGTGCGTCTTTCCATATGACAGGAGACAAAGAGTTGTTTAGTGACTTGGAGGAGAAGGACCTCCAGATGCATATAGAGATGGGTGATTATGGTCGGTACAGTGCGACTGGCATTGGGACCATTACCTTTGAGAGGGAGTCCAGTAATCCACTCTTGTTGAAGAATTTCATGCATGTTCCAGGTCTGAAGAAGAACTTGGTCTCAGTCGCAATGCTGGAAGACAGAGGTTATGATGTTGTTTTCAGTGAGGGAAAATCCTTCCTTCGACATTAAACAATAGGTCAAAAAAAGAAGATATGGGTTTGAATTAAGAATCTCTACAAGCTGGAGGTAAATGGCTGTGCTGCAATGGTGGGCAAAGCAGAAGAAGTGGTGAGCCGAGATGAGGGCGAATTATGGCACAGGAGATTGGGTCATCTTCACCATGGAGCTTTGAATATTTTGTAGCAAATTTCTACTGGAATTCCCAAGGGTACTCTTGCACAGTTAGATCATTGCTAAGGATGTACAATGGGTAAGTTTGTGAAGACCACATTTTATGAGAAGGAGAACCATGCTTCGGTGATCATGGAGAGAATTCACTCAGACGTGTGTGGACCATTATCGGTTGCTTCAATAGAAAAACACAGGTATTATGTGATATTTGTTGATGACTATTCTTGTAGATGATGTATCTTCTTCATGCAGAAGAAGAGTGAAATGTTCTCAAAGTTTTGTGAGTTCAAGGCATTGGTGGAGAAGGATTCGAGGAAGCAAGTGAAAGCTCTATGGAGCGATAGTGGTGGTGAATACATCTTGAGTGAATTCAAAGAATTCTATAGCAAAGAAGGAATTCGAAGAGAACTCATAGTGCCTCATAACCCACAGCAGAATGGGGTCGCGGAGAGAAAGAACAAGATGATCATGGGTGCTACACGAGCGACTCTGCATGGCCAGGGCCTACCAATGCACTTGTGGGTGGAAGCATGTAACACTGCGGTTTATGTGCAAAACCGTTGTCCTCATAGAGTACTTGGCATGAGTACGCCTAAAGAAGCTTTACTGGTAAGAAGCCTGATATTTCTCATTTGAAGTTTTTTGGCTCACTTGTTTACATTCATGTGACGAAGGATGCCAGGAAGAAGCTAGAACCGACTACAGAAGTTGGGATATTTGTGGGGTACATAGAAACACCCCATAACTATCGTGTGTATTTGCCAAATATTCGGGTGACTGTTATGCGACGGGATATAAAATTCAATGAGGTGAAATCCATGAATTTGTCGCTTGAGAGGGAGCTACACTTGCATGTGGAGGAGGAACTTCTTGTTCCCAAAGATGAGCCTCTGGATGTGGATCAGCCACAGGAGGAGATTTATGGAGTGGAGGAGTCCACTCATGCAGAACCAAACATCAGACAAGGCAAAAAGCGTACCATATAAGCTGAGAGACTGAAGCTTGATGCGTCACAGAATGTAGGAGTCCCTACATCACAACGCAGACAGAGACAGTCACCTGACCGATATATTGGATACATGGCTTTTTTGAGCAAGTGTATCGTGACAGAGCCATCTTCTTTCGAAGAAGCAGTGCAGGAGCCCACATGGGTAGATGCTATGGTGGAGGAGTATGACTCCATTGTCAGAAACAATGCTTGGGAGATTGTTCCAAGGCCGGTGGGAAAATCAGTTGTAGGATCAAGATGGATCTACAAGGTAAAGCATGCTGCTGATGGGAGCATCGAGAAGTATAAGGCAAGATTTTTTTCCCGGGGCTTCTCACATATTGAGGGGATTGACTATGAAGAAACATTTGCACCTGTCGCATGATATTCTTCCATACAAACCATCCTTGCTCTCTCAGTGAAAATGGGTTGGCACATTCATCAGATGGATGTGAAGACTGCGTTCCTTAATGGGATCATTGAGGAAGAGGTGTACATTGAGCAACCTAAAGGATTTGAGATCTTCAACAGCGAGTCACATGTGTGCAAGCTCAAAAGATCACTGTATGGGCTGAAACAAGCACCCCGTGCTTGGTACACTCAGATCGACAGTTATTTCACCGGACTTGGCTACACCAAGAGTGAGGCAGATGAAAACCTGTACTAGATTGTGGTGGAGGGTAAGCTTTTAATCATTTTACTTTATGTTGATGATTTAATACTAACAGGTGATGAGCAGTTGATACACTCATGCAAGGTAGATCTTGCAAAGGAGTTTGAGATGAAGGATTTAGGCCTCCTTCATTATTCCCTTGGATTGGAAATATGGCAACAGGAAGGTGAACTGTTTGTGTCTCAAGGCAAGTATGCCCAGGAGATACTGGAGAAGTTTCACATGTAAGGCTGCAAGCCTATCAACACTCCTCTTCCAGGAAATTGGAAGAAAGATGATGCTACACCGGCAGAGGTAGTGGATGCCACTGTTTATCGACAATTGGTGGGTTCACTCATGTATTTAGTCAATACAAGACCGGACATATTCTATGCGGTGAACCAACTTTCACAAGCGATGGTTAAGCCTACCAAGCTCTTTTGGAAGGCAGGCAAGCATGTCCTGAGATATCTCAGGGGCACATCTGAGTATGGTTTATGGTACAAACAGACGGATGAGGTGAAGTTGCATGGCTTCACGGATGCAGATTGGGCAGGAAGCCCAACAGACAGAAAGAGCACATCAGGAGGGATTTTCAGTATTGGATCTACGGCAGTTTCTTGGTACAGCAGGAAACAAAGATCTGTGGCACTCAGTTCAGCGGAAGCAGAATACATGGCAGCAAGTTTAGCTGCATGTGAGGCTATCTGGATGAGGAAGATTCTGGTTGGTTTGTTCGGTTCACATTTAGATCCCACGGTGATTCATTGTGATAATCATAGTTGCATTAAACCCTTGGTTAATCCTGTGTTTCATGATAGATCTAAACATATTGATATCTGGTATCATCATATCAGAGATTGTGTGCAGCGGAAGATCATGTTGCTTCAGTAAATTCCTACGGAGGATCAGGATGCAGATATTTTGACGAAGGCGCTCACCAGGAGAAAATTCGAATACCATAGAGGAAGGATTGGGGTGAAGGATAATCCCTATCTTGTTGAGAGGGAGTGTTGAGATTCAACAAGATGATGAGCTTAGTGAAAAGAGTCGCCTTCACTAAGTGGGCCCGCAGGCTATTTTGGCGCAAGTCTATTTTTAGACTATGTCTATTTTTAGACATGATGATCATATTTCAGAAGTTTCAGGATGCTATTTGTGGATGGTTGATCAAGTTGGAAAAATAGATGAAATTCTATTTTTAGAATATTGGGCGAAGTCTATTTATAGATCGTCAATCTAAAAATATATGCATGTCGATTATTATTAGCTCTTAATAATAATCAGACTCTAAACAACAACTTATTCTCTTGGAGCACTTCAGTTCAGTGCACAGATGTGGCACATCAGCTGATAGAAGGAATTACGCTATTCCTAAGGGTTTACTGGAGCTATTGCATGGAGGACTCGGTTAGAACTCAAGTGGCAGAGTTATGACACAGTTAGAAGAGTAGTTGATGGAGTTGTATTTAGTTTAACTCAGTTAGACTCAGTTGAGCTAGTTGTATCTAGTCTAACTGATTGATACACTAGTGAGAGTGGAGTGAATTAATTAGTTAATTAATTCACAAATAATAACTCATTAATCAACTGAACAATACAACATTTAACTACAGTGCATGGCAGTTTCAGTGGAGACCAGTGGAGAGATAGGTGAAAGGGAAAGATAGACTATCTGTTGTGACTATAGTGATGCATTGATTGCATCACACACATAGTGGAGATGCCAATGAGGATTCCGCAGTCAAGGATGGAGTAATTCGAATTCATTCAGAGCTATCCTTTAGCAGAGATTGCACAGTGGAGGCAGGCTAGTAGGTGGCAAAGATCGGTGCATGGATTTGCAAGATTGGGCCTGATTAGTGTATGACGAATGTACTGTACTGAGAGATTGTGATAAGATTTGTATGTTTGTATGAGATTGTCATATGATCTCAGTGTTACATAATATATATTTGGGGTTTTCAGCTTCAGGCTTTCCCGTTTAAAAACTGTGTTATGTGCGATTGATTATTTTTGTTTATGCTTCACATGTGTGTGCAATTAATTTTTCCGCAAAAGATTAAAAAGTGGAATAGATTCAGTATCTTGCATAAAGTTAAATAGTGTGAGATCAGGTGGATCTTGGACATATGCATGCTTAGTGCATATAATTTCTACAATAAGCCACTAACGGGGTTTTCTA
>JAXQQM020061376.1:0-48927 GCA_034641835.2 Pinus albicaulis
GGGGATATAATCCTTTTTGCCTTCCATATAGATAATGAAAATGATTGTTCCAAGTCTCATGTTGCTTCTCATGTTACTTTATAAACCTTGATTGGAAAGAAAAATAGGAGGGCAGAAATGTAAGAAATATAAAACATAATGAAACACAACGTAAGAAATAGAGAACATAATGAAACACACACATACATATCTCTAGACAATCAGCACAATTATTTTCCTAGGAAATCCTTATGGGAGACAAGCAACCCTAAAAAGTAATGATGCTCTAGACTCCTTTTTCCCTAGGAAATCCTTATGGGAGAAAAACAACACTAAAATGTAAACATGCTCTACTCTCTCTTTTATGGTATGGAAAATATGTAAGTACAAAGAAAGAGGTAATCTCTCTAGAGTTAGCTAAGACTTTTGGCATGTAAGGTTGCTATAAAAACTTAACTTCATACATTTTTCTCTCTAACTTCACACTTCTAGTTGTATTTTCAACTATGGAACAAAATACAATAACAAAAAATGGAACTCTTATTCCTCCTAGTGGCCAAGTATTTAACATAGCGTGATAGCCAACTAGGTGTAATATTTGACTCCGTCAACCATTAACGAGGTTTGTGATTTTAGACCTTTTAGATTCTTGTTAAAATTCCACATGTAGCTAGCTTGCTATGCATGAGTAATGGGGCTAAAATGACATTCTCTCGTACCATGGTGGTCAACATGATAGGTCAACTTACTAAAGTCATAAATTTTGAATGAACTTAATTTGATGTTTTTCTTGCACCATTGGATATGTCTTTAAGTGTAGAATAATGGTCAAGATTTCGGCATAAGCAATAATTGTTTGACCCCTAGAAATGTCATTTAATACCTCAAAATGACTCCAAAAGGTTTTAGACCCCAACTCTCCACCCACCATTAAAATGACCCTACAAGTTGATTCTTTCAGTTTTTTCACTCTATAAGCATTAAAATATATGAAAATAATATAATTATCCAATCTAGATCATTATTTAATAATTTGTTAAAATTATGAGTAAGATATACATCATGGAATTTAAATAAATAGCGTTAATTCATTGAACACCCTTGTACATTCTTTGTTGATACTTTGAAAGTAATACGTTTTGAAAAATAATTTGTTTTTTGGATTCTTAAGATTATGTAACTTTCGAACCATAATTACAAATTTATTTATTTTTTTACTTATCATTTAGTTGCTAAAAGTTGAAGAATTTATGTTGGTAAATAATTAATTAGGTCTATTTAAATCATTTACTACTTTTGGGATTTTTGTTTTCGTGGTTTCATTCATAATTTCACTTTTTTGCAAATTGTCAATTTCAAATTTTCACACCACATGTGCACAATCAAAGGACCTAAGGTCTTTCCCCTACCAAAGTATGTTCTTTTAAAACATGTTTTCTTGGTGATATGGGTGATTTAGAAATGATTGGGAGAGTGAAATTCCTCATTTAATACACAATATGTTTGGTTCATGCCATTTGATTCTCATGATTAGGTTGTAATCATGAGGCTCTCGCTCAAGGGTGGACCTTCCCAAAATCTTGTGATGTCTTGTCACAAACAAAACCATCAAACTGAAAAACACATCATGCAAGAAACATAGCTCGCTGACATATCATTTTTCTCCTTCAAAGAAAAAAAATTCACATCATGTGAATATCTCCATGTACTCTTACATGTTGGTGTACAAAACCATCAACCAAACACAAGTCGAAAAAACATGCCTCTTCAAACAATTGACTCTCAAGTCAAATAATAGCTCATGTACAAATTTCCATATTTGTTGCATTTAAGTGTGTCAACATAAATCTACCTTCAACATCTTGCTTCATGCAACATGCGCCATACTTTGAATTTGCAAAGAAATTCATGAAACATCAAAATACATGCAAGGCCTTAATTGGATAAGAAATCTAACCATCCGTTACCAAACCATTTCAATGGTGCTTCTTTTAGCTGCACTTCATCATCATGTGAATCATCCTGACCCTCATCGATTATGGAATCCTCTTTTCCATTCTTGTCATTATCTCTTTCCACCTTCTTCAAATGTTGTGGATGACTTGTTGGATACAAAGTCCAACACTTGTCTACAAGGTCACCTTTCTTATGGCAATGAGTAATAAACAATTGCATCTTATTTTCAACATCATTTTCCTTGTCCAATGGGCCTTTGACTTTTTGCCTCATTTATTTAGAAAGTTTCAATGTGCATGGATATCTTCTTCCAACATCTATAAAAATTATGATTATTCAAACCACAAAAGGAACATGTGCAAGTTCTTTTCCAAATCTTATGTGAATATTTACCATGTTTATCATAATCAAAAGAAATTTGATTAAAGGCAAATTTATACCTTGAACATTCACCTTTGTCGCCTTCTTGAGGAGGTGAATTTGATGAGGTGGTGGCTCTCCTCTGAATACTAGAAATGAATTCAATGACTCTAGAGCTTTCAACATCCTCTTCTTTTACATTCTCATTAGATGCATGATTATTAACATCTTCTTGCAAAGTGGGTGTCAAACTTTTCCATTCATCATGAGCACAAACTTCACAAGCTTGAGGTAATGAACACAAAATGAAATTCCTTCTTGGAACAGCTTCATGTGCCTCCTTGGCTTTGGAGCATTCTCCATCATGTTTTCCATAACCAAGACCCAAATAATTAGGCCCTTCCTCAACAACATTTGGCTCAACTATGCCTTGTACTCAACTATGCCTTGTACATGTTTGCATTTAACCCTTTAATTTCATAGAACATTTTCATCAAAAAATTGGACCTTATTCCTCTAGTGTGTCTCTGAAAAGCACGTACACATTCATTTTGATTAAAATAGTTCGGCCGAACTAATTTCTATAAATAAATCGCCCGTGAAGTTGTTTTGTTTACCGGTTTCATTATTCCCGTGAATTTCTGTCATTGTCGCTGTTGTTCGCGCGTTTTCGCTCCTCCTGTCTGTGCTGTTGCTCCTCCCGTCCGCGTTGTTGCTCCTTTCGTCGATGCTGTTGCTCCTTTCATCGGGTATGTTCGACCTTACCGTTTTCAAAATTTTCACATGTATTTGAAATTTTTTTCACTGGGATATACTGCCTCTTATGTATTTGATTATTCTTCACTATTTTCAAACTCTTTACACTTCCTTAGACTATCCACAATCTGCATAATTCATTTAGAAAAGTTAATCTCAACAGAAAATAGGAAACTGATGTAGAAAATATGCGAAACCAAAATTGCATAGGCCCAAAGTAAGAATGAATATATGATAAAACATTGTATAAAAAGATTACCTGTGCTGGGAGTGGCCTTTTACAACTCCATAAAGCATTTGGTTCCACATTCATTCCTCCGGCAGACGTTGCCTTGTAGATACCATACATTTGTCTAAGGTTAAAATCATACAAGAAGAGCTTCATTCCGGGCTTCACCTTTTCTACAAGCTCCTTTTTGGTTGGTGGCAACCCAAACACTTTGTATCGGAAACACTCTTGCTTTGTTTGAGAATTACACATAAAAATCCAGTCGGAAAACTTATCTTTTCCATTGCCATCTTCATTTTTTGCTTCCTTGCCGCCTTGTTTTTTCTTCTTATTTTGATCAACCTTTGACACAACAGGGTCAGATAAACCCTTGGGTTTGTTCTTTGTCTCTATTTTAACAGTCTTATCCACAACATTAACCTTTGACACAACAGGGTCAGATAAACCCTTGGGTTCGTGGTATGTCTCTATTTTAACAGTCTTATCAACAACATTAGTTGGTGCTGCATCCTGCAACATATATCCACAGATTTGTTTCAGGCATTTGTAATCTTCCTTAGACTATCCGCAATTTTCTTCACACTATATGCAATCTGCTTCATACTATACTATCCGCAATATGCTTCAAAGATGACCAAACAATAGATCCACAATATTTTCAAACTCTTTAAACTTCACACTGAAAGCCCATCAACATATTCGTACTAAATCTTACAAGAATCTGTAAACTGTTTTCAGAGATTGCCGAGTTATTCCTTATTAAAAGAGCCATAGACAAGGTATATAGATATAGATAGAATTACTTCCTTTTAGGCCGACCAACACTTTGCCATGTAGGCTGATTTGTAACACATCATAATAGTTCGATTTTTCAACGTTGATGTAGAGCTGAAATAAACCATTGGTTCATGTTTTCTTTGACTAGGTCTGGGTTTCTGGCTGAATCTATATGGACATTTCTATCTAGTTAAATACCCTTCTGTTTGCAAGATTGATTTATCTTTTAAGATTTTTCATTTGTGTGTTGTATGTATCAAAGATATCTATTCCCAGTTTTTCTATGCACATCAATTCAACTGCACAAACAATTAAGTCTAATTTAATATTATTGTTTGCTAGAAGTTAGTTTATGTTTCAAAAATGTTCAGTGTTGTATGCAACAAAATATTCTACAAGGTGACCTTTCTTATGGCAATGAGTAATAAACAATTTCAACTTATTTTCAACATCATTTTCCTTGTCCAATGGGCCTTTGAATTTTTGCCTCATTTATTTAGAAATTTTCATGTGCATGGATATCTTCTTCCAACATCTATAAACATTATGATTATTCAAACCACAAAAGGAACATGCAAGTTCTTTTCTATATCTTATTTGAATATTTACCATGTTTATCATAATCAAAAGCAATTTGATTAGAGGCAAATTTATACCTTGAACATTCACCGTTGTCGCCTTCTTGAGGAGGTGAATTTGATGAGGTAGTGGCTCTCCTCTGAATACTAGCAATGAATTCAATGACTAGAGCTTTCAACATCCTCTTCTTTTACATTCTCATTAGCTGCATGATTATTAACATCTTCTTGCAAAGTGGGTGTCAAACTTTTCCATTCATCATGAACACAAACTTCACAAGCTTGAGGTAATGAACACGAAATGAAATTCCTTCTTGGAATAGCTTCATGTGCCTCCTTGCCTTTGGAGCATTCTCCATCATGTTTTCCATAACCAAGACCCAAATAATTAGGCCCTTCCTCAACAACATTTGGCTCAACTATGCCTTGTACATGTTTTCCTTTAACCTTTTACTTTCATAGCACATTTTCATCAAAAATTTGGACCTTATTCCTCTAGTGTGTCTCTCAAAAGCACGTACACATTCATTTTGAGAGGAAATTGAAGACAGAAACCAATAGCTAATTCTTCTAACTAACCTTGACTAAAATGAGCTAAATTGTACTTTGATACCAACTTGATTTGAATATGGAAAAAATAGTTTTGTTGGGCTATCTCCCTCATTAGTTAAATAAAAATATGTTTAGGATCGTCTAAAGTTAGCCAATTGGGAAGGGGTTTATGTGTCAAGCTTTAAGTGTATTTTGTGAAAAATTTATGAGTTAATTAGATTTAAAAAACTCATGTTTACACATTTATAAAATGCAAAATTTTTATTTCTAGGAAAATATTTTCCCTCAATCCAGATTCTAATCATTGGACATGTAAGAGGAAGAAAGAGGGAATTCACTTTTCAAATTCTAGACCTTGTCTAAACCAAAATAAACTAGAGGTTCGGTTTTCAAATACATTCACTTATTTGGAAAAGTTCTAGAGCTACCAAAAGTCCATATGCCAATCTACCTCCCAAGAAATCCATTTATTACACCACTGGTTAGTTTTTTGTCTTCCTATATTCTTTATCAACCTCTTCTAGTGATTCTTGAAAGGTGGATACTTAAATCCTTCCTAAAAATTTGAGCTCTAAAACGAGAAGACATACAAGGTCATTTTAATTCATTCCTCTATCCAATTATAAAAACCAGGTGAATATTTCTACATATTGATTTCTGTCCCATAAACTGTACAATATAGGTGGAGTTGCCTCACCCTAAGCGAGATGTTTAACAAACATAATAATAGAGAAAGAATTAGTGACGTCACCAAAATATGTAGCCTCTTCAAGGTATCATATCCTCTCATCAAGGTCAAGAATCTATTCACCAAAAATGTCCTATGGAAATGATGGTTTAAGAAACAAAACCAGACAAAAACCTTCAGTGAGAACAACAAAATCTGAAACCTCTTCAAGGTCTTCAATCTGCTCGTAAAGTTAAATTGTGTCTTGATCAAGTCCAACAACAAAGAAACATTCAGTGACAACACCAAAATCTACAACTTCTTCAATGTCTTCTAAACTATCTTCAAATTCAATATTGTGTGCATCAAATTCCTCAGCAAGGTCATCAATGGAGTCATCAAAACTACTATTTCAAACTTCAATGCCAAAAATAAGTCAAAAGAATTCAATTTCTCCTCCAAAACCTTTTTCTATGAGCAAAGCTAGCATGATGTCGTCAAGAAATTCAGTAATTCCACGAGGAAATTCTATCAAAGTTAAAACAAATCCTTTTCATCCATATTTAATGCCTACTTTTTTAGGTGGAACACCTCCAAATTTAAGGACCACAATGCCATAAAATACAATTTTACCTAATAGGTGTAGACTTAGAACCCCCAAATTTGTGTGACATGTACAATTGAAGATCTTATGGTAAGCAAGTTTTTATTTAGGAAATTTTTTTCCCTCAATCTAGATTCCGATCATTGGACATGTAAGAGGAAGAAAGAGGGAATTCACTTTTCAAATTCTAGACCTTGTCTAATGTCGTCGAGAAATTCAGTAATTCCACGAGGAAATTCTATCAAAGTTAAAACAAATCCTTTTCATCCATATTTAATGCCTACTTTTTCAGGTGGAACACCTCCAAATTTAAGGACCACAATGCCATAAAATACAACTTTACCTAATAGGTGTAGACCTAGAACCCCCAACTTTGTGTGACATGTACAATTGAAGATCTTATGGTAAGCAGTGTGAGAAGAGAGTCATGGTCACTGAGTTGAGAAAGAGAAGTAGTTTGGTATGACAACCTTACTTGTGATAGGTCTAGCTAGCAGACTACCAAATTACATGGTAATGGCATTCAAAATGTGAAAATTCCCATTTCACTTGGAAATAAGATGGTAGAGAAAGGTATAGATGAAAGGAGATATCCATCTATGGTAAAGAAATCAAATAGTTTTATCAATTCCACCTTGCAACTCTAAGAGACATTTAATTAAATTTCATCTCAAGACGGGGCTTTGGGAGGACACTCTCAAAGCCAACCTTCGTTATGGCTTTGAAACACATGGTAAGTATCAAGACTTAGCAACCTTATTTGCATAATTTTTTCTAGCATGGACCTTAATGTCATAGCCTTCTTTTGCCTAAAATGAATGCAAATTTCCTTGCAATTTGGCTTGCGACATTCATAATTCATGCTCATGGAACATGATTTTGTTGCAATTGTGATAACATATGTTGTATGCAGAAGCTAATAAAAAATGATTGAAAATGACATTTTTGCTCTGTTTTTTTGAATATTTAAGGAAAATTACACCAAGTAGCTTCCAACCTCATATGACCATCATGTCAAACTCATCTCAGGATATTGTCCAAGTAAGAGCCACTTAAGCAAGCAATCTAGTATACATGACTCTCCAATTTCAATTAGCAGCAATGAAAGTTCTAAGTATGGTGCAAACATTGCTCCAGATCCTCAATGGGGCATGTTTGATGACAATAATTTGGGGAATGAGAGAGGGAGATGGTAGGAGAAAAAATTCAAGGAATCCACGGGAAATTGAAAAATATATAACTAATAAGGTGGAAGACACTTTGTAACCTAAGAGAGAAACCTGATAGGAAATGGGTGAATTTGGTATTACACACCCATTTGGATAACCTCGAGGAAAAAACATTTCTTCCACTTTATTTGTTGGCATAACCTAGTAAGTGTTATTCACTAGCATGTATTTTGTAAAGGCCTTGACCTAGTTCCCATTCAACTCCATCCACCAGGCTGTAGAGGATTCCAAGCCTAATTTCATGAAAAGTAAGTTGGGGATGATCACATTGACCTGATTGATGACGTGTCTATGAAGATTAACTACCTTGAACTATTTTTTTGCGTAGGGAAAGAGACACATTCCCATGTCTGAGCATGAAAACGTTCTTTGATATTGTTAATGCCTCTAGTGTTTACTTCTACAAGTTCTATAGGCAGAGTCTGTAAAGGGCCAGGTAGCCTCTGGATCTCATCTTTTATGAAATGTGACATATCTAGTAAATGCCCCTACAGTCAATCTTTGGAATGGATCTAAATAGAAGTTCTTCATTTTAATATCCATAAAACACAACAACTTTAAGGTAAACTATGTACATGTGTCATTTCTCCCACAAACTAAAGTGTACATTTAAGTGGTAAATTTTATACCAAGTGTGCTCCCACCATGTAAAGCGCAATTTGGTGAACTTATCATTTTTATAATTTCTTTTTCGATTAAATTTAGTTTCACACATGATCAATTATTGCTTTGAAAGTTGTGTTCTACATAATTTGTGTACACTAAATTACAAATTGATTTTTTGAAATCTATTTTGTGTAAATGTCGACAAATAGATATATATCATGGAGGATGAACGACGAAGATCAGCTGAATCCCATATGGAGGTTCAGGGATCGGGGGATGTTTACGGTATTTAAATATATAATATTAAATCTCCATACATGTTTGTACATATGGAATTGATTTTTTATTAACTTTGTGAGTTAAATTAGTTGTTAATAAGTTTCATATTTTAATTTTTAGGAGGTAAGAGGAGAAGGGTTTCTACTCCATCCATGGAGCGTGGCCATGGTTCAACCGGTCGAGGCATGAGTGGTAGCAGGTTGCGTGAAGGGGGTGATATTTATTCCCCCGAAGGCCAATCAACGGCTGCATGTTCTCAGCACGGTCATTTTGGGTCTGGTTCTCAGCAGCGTCATTCTGGGTCTGGTTCTTAGCAGGGTCATGTTAGAGAAGATGTTAACCAACAACGTCAAGGTTGCCATCAATTTCAATATTTTTTCATTAAATTTGTACAACTTTTTTTACACGTTTTTTTTTTCTAATATACAAAATTATATATATATTGATGCAGAGGCCGAAAATGTTCGAACTAGTGGTCAAAATAGACGCAGGGCAGCCCACTACATTCAAGAAGAAGGTTGTCAACCCAGCACAACTTATCCGGCCGAGATTACTGATATACCATGGGAAACCAACATGGTGGAATGCACCTTACAAAGGTGTGAAAGACTTCATGAAAAATTGCAAAGAGATCTCGTGGCTTTGTCTCTACCTGCTGAGAGTCGACAAAGCCTTGAAATAGTTACACATTCATTGGGTGAAATGGTAAATGTGTATAGAAATCTTGGGCCAACGACTGATTCATTTGTAGAAATGATGAGAAAGAGAAAAGAAACAGTGATGGGTCCCGATAAATGGGAGGACGTAAAACAAAAAGTTACAAAAGAAGTGGCCAAGTCAATGTTTAATTACAAGGAAGGGCCAAAAATAAAAATGTTGAAGGTGCAGTATTTCAAGCACCCAGACATAGCTCGTTATTTGTATGACAGGCACCTTGCGGCCTATGGAAGGCTTCCATGGAACGATCAGGTGCCTGTATATTTTGCACAAATGTTTTATGCATAATTTTTTTTGGGTATGAAACCCAATTACAATGATCTTCCTTCAGAATTTTTTGGCCCGGGGAAAGGTCGATTATATAACCGTAAGGGCGCTAAGCAAGATGTGGAGTTGCCTCGCCCTGAGCCGCCATTGGTGAGTCGACCGTTTCGAGTCGAAACTTTGCGATCAGAGATGGATGCGACTTCTCAAATAATTCTAGAAGCAAGGGATGTTATGATCGACAATGTTCATAGCGGATTGGGTGGAGTCGATATTTATTTAAATCGACAAAGAGCACATGAAAATGCACGTGCCAATTTTTTTTATTGTACAGACGACGAGATTGACAACATGAATGTTGAAGATCTTCGAACATATGCAAAAAATTGTCGCAATGGTTTGCAAGACCTAATTTTTCATGAGGAAGAGGGCACCGAAACGGTATGTGTTAGTGACCTTAGGGTTTGAAATTATTTTTACATATACATTTGTACAATTTGTAATAAATACATGTGTATGTACATGTATACATTTATTTGTATGTGTACATTAATCTAACAAAAATGTACGATTATGTGTTAAAACACCATTTGTAGTTCTCACACATGATGCATGACGAAAATGTTAATATCACGTTCGGGACCTCTGGTTCAAACAATGCAGATGGGTATGACCATCAAGATATGTTGGCAAATGTTAGTGTTTTTTAAGTGACTTTAAAATAAATAATTTTTGCCACACATGTACATGTATGTATATATATAATTTGATAAAATGTTTTAACAGATACCGATTCTGTCTGATGTTTTTGGGATGGCGGTACCTTCTTCTTCCTTGGGAGATGTACCTTCTACTTCCTTGGGAGATGAGCCACAAGTATGGACAATTTTTCACAAGTTTAAAATTTATGTTTAAAAGTTATATATATATATATATATTCTACCTCAAAAAGTTTCATTAAAAATTGAGATATATATATATATATATATATATATATATATATATATATATATATATATAAAGAGAGAGAGAGAGAGAGAGAGAGAGAGAGAGATCTATATTTTGAGTTATTTAAAAATTTTTGAATTTAGGTTCCTATAGAAGATTTCTTTAATCTACGGACTCTAGCGACGGAGATAGGAACATCCACAACATTTGAACAAGTTGTCTTTAGTTCCTTTTTTTAATATTATTGAAAATAAGTTTATATATGTACATGTGCATTTTCATTTGAAAGTTTTTAATATATATATATATATATATATATATATATAACTGTACATGTATATTGTACAGTTTACCACTGCAGATGTTCCTATGGGAGAACCTGTTCATCAAATGGAGAGGGAACCTTATGAGGTGTTGCATGATTTTTTTGTTATATTTTGTTTTTTACATGAAGTTCTAGATATATATATTCTCATTCATTTTTAAAACATCAAATTTTAATGTTCAAGTACATGTGCATTGTGTATGTAGGTTTCCCATTCACATGATAGGGCACGGACTGAGACCCTAGTAGGGAAGACGCTAGATCCGTCTCTATTTGATGGACATGATTTGTAGATTTGATTTCAAAATTTAGATGGTCTTAAAATTTGTTAAACTTGATACAGTTTGATAATTGTGAGATTTACAATTTTTGGACATATTTTATTACATTGTTAATATAATTTGTTTTATTTAATTTTTGGATGGTTTTAGTACTTTTGGCATGTGAATGTGAAGTAATGTTGTCATCTATAAATTAATGTTTTCATCTGAACTACATTTGGCATGTTATGTAATAACATGTGTTATAATTTGTTTTGTTTTTAAAATTTAAGTTTTGGATGCTTGGAGTACATTTGGCATGTGAAGTAATGTTGTGGTCTATATTTTTTTGTTAAATTAAAAGTTAAAAGTTTTGAATGGTTTCAATCTACATTTGGCATGTGATATTTAATGTTAAATGTTTTTGTTGGATAGTTGAATTATAATTGGCATGGCATGTGAAGTTTTAAAAACTCAAGTTTTGGATGGTTTCAATCTACATTTTGCATGTGATATTTAATGAAATTTAAATGTTTAATGTTTTAATGTTGCACGATATATGATCAAAACGTTTTTAAAACTTAAATTTTTGGATGGTTTCAATCTACATTTGGCACATGTGGTATATAATGTTAAATGTTTCTATTGGATCTAGTTGAACTATAATTGGCATGCCATGTGAAGTAACGATCTATATATGATCAAAAAGTTTTTTAAACTCAAGTTTTGAACGGTTTCAATCTACATTTCGCATGTGATGTTTAATGTTTTAATGTTGCACAATATATTATCAAAAGTTTTTAAAATTTTAAAGTTTTGGATGGTTTCAATCTACATTTGGCACATGTGGTATATAATGTTAAATGTTTCTGTTGGATAGTTGTTCACTATAATTGGCATGGCATGTCAAGTAATGTTGCACAAATCCCTTTTGGATGGTTGAAGTACATTTGGAATTTTAAGTTTTCTTTTGATCTCTCCATGTAGTTTTGTTTGAATGAAAAAAATTCCAATAGGAAGAACATAGCTTTTCAATGCAACTAACCATGTATCAATTGAGCTCTAATTGAAAAAAGAGTTTAAAGAAGTAGATATATGTACAAATTATCCCTTTAATTTTGATTGGAAGTATAAGTCTAGTACATATATATATGTTTGTTGAATTTGGGTCAATGTCGTTAATGCACTCAAATAGGTAGCCTTGTCGATTTATTTACATTGTGGAAACTTTTTACCAGAAAATCCAACTATTTTTTCATCAGTGCACATTGAACATATCCGACCATTGGACAAGCAAATTTTGTACTAGATTTTCAATCAAGATTAGAGATGTGGGTCAAATCCCACCAAAAGTCGGAGAAGTGCTCCGAGTCTCTTGTCTGAAAGGAATTTTTGTACAAAACTATATTGCAGATGATTTATTTACATTGTGTCCATACTTTTTACCAGAAAATCCAACTAGTTTTTCATCAATGCACATAGAAAAACTAGTTCCAGTTAATTGCATTCTAGAACATATATATTGAGTACGTAAATAATTTTTCATCAATGCACATAGTAAAACTAGAACAATTAATTTCATTTTAGAACATATATATATATAACATTTTTCATCAATGCACATTTATAGAAAAACTACTTTCAGTTGATACTAGAGCACGTGTTTGTACCAAAACAATTTGAACATGTGCAAACACTTGCACAAATAACATAAGCAGCTCAATTTTTAGTTGAGTACTGGAAGTTATAAAACATACTTAATCCAAAGAGAATAAATTGTTGGACAATTCACTCAAAAAAATTATAATGGAATTCCATCTTCAATAATCTGTCATGATTGGATTTTGACATTTTCCATCTCTTAATTTTTGATTTTTTCTTTGATTGAACTTCTATCAACTTTATGCGTGCTGCACACACCAAGTGACTATATTGACAACTTATGGAATCAGGTTCATAGTCTTCAAAGTAAACAAAGTCTCCACTTTGATGAGTTTGTCTGAAAAAATAACCTTTCAGTATAATAGACCCTCTGTCATATTGAAATCCGTGATCATTATAATTTTGTAATAATTTCATTTTTCGTTCAGTGCAACGCATCAAATAATACTTCACATTTTCATCGTTGTCAATAGGTGCAATTACAGCAAAAACATCTCCTGCACAATAAAATAAACTTAACAAAATTATACATATTTAAATTTATTTCTAGATTTTTAAATCATTAGAAAGTAATTCAAATGTTACCTTCTCTAACAAGATCAGAAACCCTATCACCATCGGATGATATTGTAGTTTCCTCTGATTACATTTCTTCAAAAATTGCAACAGACATTTTTCCCTTTGTATTTAGCTCTGTATGTTTCCAATCGTTCACATACATTTTGTTTTCACAAACGTCATTGGATTTTGTGTTGTCTATGCAAACATCACAAAAACAAGAATATTTTCTTTTATCCAATGCAAACACATTTTTGGACGACTTTGTTTGAATTGAATGCAATTTTCGAGTCCCTTTTATTGTTTCAACGTCATTTCCAATTGATCTATCTACGTCTTCGATTCCAATATGCCAGAAAAACCTTTATATGGAAAAATAGAAGAAGAATTTGTAAATATGATATCAAAATACAATCAAAGATAATCATTGCATGATAAATGTACAATGTTTAAAATTATATTTCCAATATAAATTAAATTGAATGTACCTTCACACTTCTCTTGATGGGTTTCTCTCATGGCTTAGAGCAGTGATGCACCATTTAACGACTTCTTCAGCATTCACAAGTCGGCTTGTAGAGTGGTTCATTTGATATCTTCGAAGTGCTCGTTTTATGCATGCTCCTACACCGTCATGTTCTCCTTTTCCATGGCCAATCTCAAAGAAATTCCAACAATGTTTAATGCAGGTTTTCTTATGAAGACAACACAACCAAAAGAATGATCGTGCAGATTTGAATTGACCTACGCATCCGTCTGACCATATCCAATGTTCATTGAATGTTATTCCACAATTTTTCAATGAATCATAAATTTTTCCAAAACAATGTTGTACAAAACATGTATCATGTGTACGATCGTCACTGATATAAAAGTGATATTCTTTAATGATATGTCGATTTTCACTCGTGCTTTCTATATGATCGAAATTTTGTTCAGCGTGTCTATATAGAATATGGACGAGCATGGAGACTTGGTCAGAATGATAGTATTCACTCTGAATTTCTTTTTGTGGAACAAATGTGTAGTTTTTTGCAAAATCAATCACTAACAAAATGGTCCCTGGTGGAAAAACTTCACGAGATTTTTTGAATTGCAAGTCTTGCCATCGAGCTCTATGGGAATGCTTGGTGTATTTGTAAATTTCTTCCTCAAACTTTCTCAAAAAGTCTATCAGAAAAATTTCGTCTTCTAGTAATTCAATTCTTTTAACACTATTTGCACCTTGAATCAATGTATCGATATATTCATATCTCTTCCATTTCACTTTCATGTTGGACAATGATTGATCATTTATATCAATACGATATTTGTTTTGAAATTTGGTCAAATTTCCACAATCATCACATTTTTTACCACCAACACATTTCTTTTTGTAAAATAGTTCATCGCTTTCTCTTTCACATAGAATTTGAGATATGAAATCACGGATAGTGGAAGGAGGAGGTGAATCCTTACATAATGTTCTACCGAAATCAAGGAATGTGTCATAATATAACTCGAATTCCACATGATAATGACAACAACAAGTGTCACGTACGGTGATAGGTTTTACATACCATGGTTTTTGTTGAACAAAAGCACTGAGTGAAACATGAATTTGACGATTCTCTTCTTTGAACTTGTTGAATAACTCTATCTGAGTGGTTTTCAAGAGATATTTTTCATGTTCTTCGTACTGATTTTGTGCTATTCTTCTTCCCATCACATGCCTTGCAGTTGGTGAAACACGCGAATTGTTCTTTCAATATTCATATATTATTTTTTTAACATTTTCTCCAAGTCTATCTTTGTATGGTTGCCTACAAATAGCTCTCCAACAAGCGAGTTCATCATTTACATCTATTTGTAGCCAAAATTGCCGATGTTTGTGCAAATTTTTTCGCAAGGTTCCTAGTGCTCGTGCCATAGATGTTACCAAATGATTCTCTTGAGTACTTGATGAAACCATTGCCATCTGTATTTCTCTACGTACAATTGAAACATCTTTCTCTCTAGATCTCTTAATTGACTTTATAGCACTACTCATATTTTTTATCACCTCTTCCTTCATTATTTTATCTTTGGTTGATTTTCGAATACCCAATAGTGTCGTAGCTTCTTTTAATTTCCTTAATTATAGGATACCTTTCAACATTTGAGCCTGAACTGTCACCTGCTCATTTAAGAAATACTTTTCAAAAATGTAGTTAACACGATATCGTATAACATGGTCAAGTTTTTTATCTCCATATGTGTGAGTGTCAACATTTTCTAACATCTCATTATCGATAGTGATTTCATCTGTACATATTCGAAAAAATAGTACATATTCAATAAATAACTAAATTAATAAATATATCTAAAATTTCAAATATTTTTCAAATTAGTTCATCAAATAAAAATTAAGCATCACATTTTACATAAAGAAAATTTTAAATATATCAATAGATCGTAATATTTACATTTACATACCTGCTTCAATTTCTTCTTGAGGTTGATTTTCTTCTTCAATATTTTGAGGAATATCTCTGTCTGTTTACATTAAACAAAATATTTTTCAAACTAGTTCATCAAATTAAAATTAAGCTTCACATTTTACATTAGGAAAATTTTAAATATATCAATAGATCATAATATTTACGTTTACATACCTGCTTCAATTTCTGCTTGAGGTTGATTTTCTTCTTCAATATTTTGAGGAATATCTCTGTCTGTCTACATTAAACAAAATATTTTTTAAATTAGTTCATCAAATAAAAATTAAGCTTCACATTTTACATTAGGAAAATTTTAAATATATCAATAGATCATAATATTTACATTTACATACCTGCTTCAATTTCTGCTTGAGGTTGATTTTCTTCTTCAATATTTTGAGGAATATCTCTGTCTGTTTACATTAAACAAAATATTTTTCCAATCAATTCATCAAATAAAAATTAAGCTTCACATTTTACATTAGGAAAATTTTAAATATATCAATAGATCATAATATTTACATTTACATACCTACTTCAATTTATTCTTGAGGTCGATTTTCCTCTTCAATATTTGAGAGGGCTTCTAACTTTCTTTTGCGAGATTGTCTCGTCTCTTCTCTACGTTCCTCAGGGTCTCTTTTTCAATCATATTTTCTCGCACAAGTTCTTCGATTTCCCATGATAATAGGGTATGAAGTTCAAAAAATTTCCTTCAAAAAATTAGACAATAACTCAATTACAAAAAATTTCACAAAAGATTTAATTTAAAAAAATTCAGTTTAAATTTTTTGCAAAAAATACATACTCCAATCCAAAACACTTACTTTAAAAAATTCGAGAGAAAAATGTCTTATAAAAATGAAATGAAGCTCAAAATATTTACTTCAACTCAAAACACATACATACCTCCAAGAAATGTCTTTTGAATATACGTCCAAGAAATTTTTTTAAGTTCAAAACAATTTTTGCCAAAATCAGGCCGCTCCAAGAAATGTCTTCCAGAAAAATTCTTTAAACCCAAAACAATTCTTTGTAAAATCAGTTTGCTTCCAAGAAATGCTCTTAAATCCAAACTTTGAAGAAAAATTTTCGAACCCAAACCAAGATCTTTGTAAAATGTGCGAAAATTGTGAATGATTTCGCGGCAATTTATATTGCCACGAAATGTGTTTTAGTAGGGGCTTCACAAAAATTTCCGACCGACGGAAAGTTATACCATAGTTCGGCCAAACTTTTGATTAAAAGTTCAGACGAACTATTAATTCGTTAGATTTAACGAGCCGTCGGCGGAAAACATAGTTCGGCAGAACTTAGATTAAAAGTTTGGTCGAACTAATGCGTCACCAATTAAGCAAAAACCAGACTCTGAATACGGTTCTGCAACTTTGAACTGATTAAATTCCATGAAAGGTTGTTAATTAACTGTCGGAACCAAGACAAGCATTTTCAGAATTGAATCTAAATATATTAATCTACAAACTTATCACTCTAAAAATGGTACAACAAGTAGAAAAAACTGAACTCTCAAATTTGCATTTGTATTCTATGTACTGGGAAAATAATTACATTATGTAACTCCAAACTCTCACACCACAAATTTGTGGAATACCTTGTTTCCATTTGTAATACTAAGATCACTCTAGGGTTTAAAATTATGAATCCCCTTCCTAGTGGAGCATATAGGATAGAAGAGGCGAAACCCTAACCTAATTCTTACCTGGAGAAGAGTGCCAAGTTCTACAAGAGGAAACTTCCTAAGATGGAATACCTCAAGGATCTAGGTTCACACAAAAGAACACATTCATCCTAGAAATTTGTGTCTTATCTAAAGGCTAATATGTAAAACCAAAATGCATAAAAGTGCTCACTTCTATTAGAAGAACATCATCTAACTCAACTAAAGAAAGTGCCTATGGAATTCTGGAGAAAACCACTAAGTGCTTACAGAATTGTATAGTAGTATAAAATAAGAAATGACAAGTGCTGGTCTAAGCATAACAACATTCTAAAAACTGAAAGAAGACTAAATTTGGTGCATGCATGACCAGGAAAGCATGTACTACCTAGTTCAACCTATATACCCCTCTCAAATCATTGTTCAATATTCTCTTCTAGAATTGTTAAGTCGTTTGTATAGAAAACTGCCAAGCGGTAAGGTATAGAAAACTAACGTGTTTGCCATGAACCAAGCATTTTTTTTCCTTTTTTTTTAATCCCTTTTTCTAAAGTGGTTATAATCATCGCCTGGAGTATGGTTGTATCTTGAACCTAGGGTAGATTGGCTTTTGTTTTTTGGATGTGTAGTGGCATTTGGACTTGTTGGCATCTATCGTGTCTAATTGTGACCCTTTCCTTGTGTTCATTGGCCATTTTTAGAAGGCCTCTGAGTACAATCATAATATTTTCCACTTTTCATACATTTTTATACTTAATTAGTGGACTTTCCCTTTACCCAAAATGCCTACAACATAACCATCCATGGATTTACAAGATATTTTCCTATCCAAGCTTGTTTTAGCATTCAGTGTTTTCTCCTCTTGATCTTAATTTATAACTAGTGTTGGCTTCTCTAGCACGTACACTTGCTCGGGAACAAAATAAAACCTTTCTTCAATGCTTATTCTTCTTATTTTGTTCTTGGGAAAAAATTCCCTTTCACTCTATAGTTATCTCTTGCCCCATTTCTACTTGGTAAGTATCAAATATTCTCCCTAGCTATTCTAGCTTTGTGGTTATGCAGGGAATTTTGTTATTGAGTTTGAAGGATTTTCTAGTCCAGTCTTGAAAAAATTTCATATAGAATTGTGTCATAGACTTATACTACTTGATCTTTTTAACATAGGTGTGTCCATGGCCTCATTGAATAAGATGTCCTTCAACTAGACTGGTTTCATCAATGCAATGGCTTCAAATATTGCTCTTACCTACCAAATTATATACTTGAAGAAAGCTATGTATGGTTTATTTGTGAGATATATTTTGGTTAAATTAATTTTATCTGTGAGATTTAATCACTTTTATGTGCTGATTATCAGACATAAAGAACTTCTATTTCCTTTTCAACTTCTTTTATTTTGTCTTAGATTTAGAATCATCTAATATTTTTCTATTCTATCTACAGACAAGAATGGACAACAAAAATGTGTATACTTACATTTAAATTATTATGTTGTTCTTCCGACTTCCCTCGACAATTATTGTAAGTTTCATGGTCCTTCAATCGCATCCAATTGCATTGTTATTTGTAATGTTCAAAATGATTGTGTATGGACTCTGCATTTTTATGTGGTGGAAAATCCTTCTAACAGTTGTGGATTAGTGATGCACTGAATGCCATCATGTATGTCAAAAAAATAATAAAAATGTACCCTTTATGTTGTTTGTAGATTGTATAACCTTGCCTTTAGAAAAAAAGAGGTTCCTTCACTCAAAGAATTGGCTTTTCCTGGCTTTGGGGCGACTAGAATTTTGAAATTCGATAACCTTTTGGATGATTAGAAAATCCAATTTCGCCATTGCTACATGTTGGGTGCAGGAATTGCGGTTCAGCTAACTCCTTCAACACTTAATTGTCAACCCAAGCGTTTCGTAAAAATTAGAGGTGAAACACAGGAAATGCCAGAAATGATATGAACCTTTCCTAATTCTATTCCTACTTATTTAATTACAATCTTACAGAATCGAAAAGAATGATCACATGAAAAATAATACCAAAGAAATTTTAGTATTGGAATATGAAAGAAAGTACTTTGCAAGGAAATAATTAAAAGGAACTCTCAAGCTTCTGCAAACAATCCTGATTGATGGAATGAATATTTCTATTTATCTTCAGTACAATTATATGATATATTGATAGTTGAACTATTAATAGTGTATGTCTTCTTTAAAGATGTTCCTTCTTGCACTAAACTGTCGTTCCTGTACTTCAACAATGTTCTTGCACCAAAACTTATGCTTGTACTGGAGTGAATTTTATTTGTTGGAAGTATGTTATATACTTATACTGAATATTCTAATCCTTATTCAAGACCTCTAAGTCTCGAGACTAGAGTACTCTGCTCCTGTATCAGGATATCGATTTTTGTACTGGAACAGAGGTTTCTGCACCAAGTTTTCATATTACTTTCAGAAAATAAAAAACGTATTAACTAAGGAAATAATTTGCAAAGGTGATCAGAACTCTTAAAATAGCTTGCACAAGCAAAAAGATGCTTCAACCAAACTTAATCTCAAAACAAGAGTTAACTTAGAAATTCAAATTAAACCTTGCTTCAAAAAAGGAACGCTTTCATGCATTTAAAGAAATCATTTGATTATGAAAACATGCTTGTTTTTGTGATGGTTATTCATATAGATCAGATTTTCCTTTTTAATATTTTTAATCCAAAAGGTTCATTTGATAATTTAATATGAAATTCAATTTTTTCCTCGCAAGTGTAAAGTGTGGGTATATATCCTTATGTTATAACATCGCTTATTTTGTATTCATTAAATAACCATTAGCTCTTAATTTTAAACTCTTAATGTTAAAATACCTCAGTCTTAGAAATAAACACTCACTTGCAGAAAAACATCAATATATTATAAAGGAAAAGAAACTAAAAGACTTTGTTGGAATGAACCAAATAAATTGACTTGCAGAATTGAAAATGCACTAGTACAGGAAACGTGATTGCATGATTCTCATAGAAATAAACTAAGCTTCGAGAAGGAAAAATTATACAAGTTAAAATCTCACTTAGTTAAGCATGCATACCATGGATCTATCACACAACAATTGAAAATGAAATCGAACCTATACTTGTGAAAGAATCGAAATAATTATTTAATTCATTCTTTGCATTCAAATTAAATTAACACACCTTTAACAAGAGGGACAACGAGTTGGGTTGGTCAAGCCCTAGCTAAGCAGCTTGTTTCCCTTTTAAGAAACCTTGAAACTTAGCCTTTCAACAACGCATCACCATGAAATTGAAATGCAGAAATGAAACAACATGGCACATTCCATTTGTATTATATTTCGAATAAGAAAATGTAAATCATGAGGTCAAATCCAGCCCAGAAAGAGGGCGATACGAACAAAATTACAATAGCATCACTAGCTACCTCCTATCTAAATTCTACATTATATACAACCATTAGGCCTGCAATCGTAATAAAAATATAACAACGCTAAAAACTAAGCCTTTTGGCTGTTACAAAATACTAATCAAAGCATTTGGCTGGAGTCCTAATCTATCATATCCGTTGATTTCTCTCTCGCTTCAAGCCCAAATCCAGATGAATGATCCTTATTGAGATATCTGCGTAGGTAGTGAGTATAGGAGAAACTCTCATCAGTGAGTATCAACAAGCACCAAAAAAACCATAGGGGAGGAGTAGATAAATTAGAGCATGTCAATAGCTCGATCATTGCATCGTCACGGGAGTGTAGGAACTGTCAGCTGGTGCAGGAATCCTACCTGCACTCGACCATTCTACCATAATGGTTAATATGTTTCTCACCAAATACTTTAGGAAAGAAAATATTAGTTGCAAAGATAATTTAAAGGTATAAAATCCATAAATAAATAATTAAGTCCATGACAAGCCTTAAATATGAAAATATAAAGAGAGTGCAGGAATGGACACGATTCTTTGAATAGTGCAGGAATGAAGAGGTTATGAGGTTAAAACAGAGGTCTTAGGTCATGTGTTAAAGTAGGAAAGGGGTTAAAAATGAAGCAATTTATCCTACCATCATCCTCCCATCCCTATGTTATTGTGTGTCCTCACACAACCTTTACTTGCTGCAAAAAAACAAAACAAGGAAGCCTTCCTTCAGTCATGAGCTTGTATGTTGATCCCTACTTTCACTATCTCCGTCTTCTTGCCTTGAGCCTTCTTTAGTTTCTTGGTCACATTTTTAAGACGTCCATAGCACTATGATGCTCAGAATTTCCATATCTTTACTTTCCATTTATGCTCTTTCACTTCCTATGTTAGCTCTGTAATTTTATGTTTCTGCACTATCCCCTACTCTTTCAGGGTTTGGTTTAATATCTCCAAGCCATAAATAGGCTACTTGCGCTCTTCTATATGGCTATTCAGGTGGAGTGTGGAGTTTTATTCTCCCAATTCTTCTGGTGCGGGAATTGTTTCAGCAGTTGACTCTAAACATGTGTCGACATCATCAGGGTCAAGATTACCCTAGCCACCAAGTTCCTACATTTCGATATCATCAAGGGCTTGAGTACCCTGAAATTCAATGTCACCAAGGGTCTCAATCCCCTACACTTCCATATTACCATGGGTTTCAGTACCCTGCACTTCAACGTCTGTTTGACCCACTACCCGGTATTTTCCTGCACTTGCACTAGGTGTCAACACCATTTTCCTTTTCTTCATCTTTCTAAGGAAGACTGGCAAGGGTGTGTCATCTTCCTCCTTCACATAGCCTTCCTTGACCATTGTGTGGGTCGTCGCCTCAGTAAGGAGTGAAATTTTGTTGTCACCTGGTGAAGTAGGCAGTGAATCGTCCAATTGTATTAGAGAGGTCGACTGAACGTGACACTCCCCTGAAGAGGTAGTCCTCTTCTTCGCCGAACTCTGGGTTGTTATTTTTTATAAGGACGGGGTTTCAATGATAGGTCTCTGCTCCTTTTCCTATACTAACTTCTCTCTACTCTTAGTCTTGGTAGGGCATGGGGTTAGGGTTTCAAGATTTCCCTTCCTGCTTGCACTCTTCTTATTTGACGACTTCGTTGTGCCTCGCTCTTGAAATTCCTTCAAAAATACTTCCTAGGTCATATTGTTGACCCCTAACTCCTTTTTAATTAATATTGCGATCAACACGTGGTGGTATAACTTGCATGAAATCTCCCTCGTCTTACCCTTCTGAACACCTTTCGACATTTTCTCCAAGCTTATTAACAAATAATAGAGGAAATTGATAAGCTTACCCAACTCGAAATGTAGCAGCAGTCGTATATGGTACAGAAAGGTCAGTGAATAACGACCCTCGCAAGTGAGGAATTTCTGCAATATGTATAGCAGGTCCTTCCATTTCCCTAGCATAGCTTTACGTTGGAGTCCTTTCTTCCAGTACACCTTTTTTTTTTTGTCGACCACAAACCGGCACCACAACTTCTTCTCAAGCTTTTCCTTTTTAAACCATTTCTCTCCTACTGCTCCTAAGCCTGTGGCCTGTGATATGGACTCCTCCGTGACTTCGAATTCTAGAAAACCTACCTTGGCTCAGCTCCCATCAAAATTCTGAGTGAATTATAGTGCCGCGACCGAGTCAAATCCATCAATTTTTTGTAGAAACGAGAGGAACCCAGATTCCTGCAATATTGCAAGACTATTCCTATATTCGGTTGTTTTCTCTACCTCCTTCGTGAACCAAGGTTAGATCCTCACTGGTGTCATCCCTCGTTTTAATTCACTCAATCTTTGTCTAAAACCTTAGAAGGATCTCACAGCAGGAATTCACAGTCTTTGTAAAAATATTTTGTGATAACCGAGCTATCCATCCCCACCTTCCACAGGTCATGGTCCATTATTAAAATCACAACCTTGGGATGGATGCGATACAGATTGGTTCAAGTAGAAGCAAAAATGATCATTGATGAAGGGCAGCGGTTAAGGTGGTGATTCAATGTAACAATCATGCGCGGTATGATATGAGGTAAGGTCATCATTAACAGGTGATAATATTTTTTTCAAAATGGTAAGTCTTGGATTACGGGTGAATCGTACACATCCCACAATCACCTCATGATTTCACACAAGGTGTACACAGTACTTATTAAAATAATAAGATTTCATAACCTAAATATCTTTGTACTTAAAATATTTCTCTCCTAATTTAGTAAATGATAAAACAAATTTTAACCATAATACAAATTATCTAATACCATGGCCTAAAGATGGTGCAGTCACTCTGCTTGTACAATAATTTCATAAAACAAAGTAAGTTTTCCAACACGCATCCTTGCACCAGGTATTCCTGCACTATATCAAACATTTTTGCACTGAACACCTCCTGCACCATAACATGTGTTTTCGTATTTGGGCACGCTCACCAGTGCGGATTATTGCACTCAACATGCCTGCACTTGAACGATCCTACACTAAACATGCCTGCATTGAACACACATTCCTGCACGAGGGATATTTGTAACATATCTGAAGAGAGAATGGGAACAAAAAGTTCCGATAGAATATAATTCATAGGATGGATTTGAAAGATTTTTTGAATATACAAGGGAGGTTTTATTCGTCAGTATTTGGTATTAATGTATGCCTTTCGATCTGACTTGTGAGTTCACATCATATCCTGCAATATGATCCATGAGGGAGAATAGAAGTGGGAAAATGGGTAAATTTTCAGAATGGGAAGGAAGTTACAACAAGGAATTCAAGAGTGAAACCACTGAGAGGGACATATCGAAAAAAGGGATTTGGAAAAAATTTTAGGGGAAAAGAGGGAAATAAGAAATCGGATAGGGAAAGTTTCTTTTGAAGAAAGGGCTGGTAAATTATGGTATTAAAACAAGAAAAATAGAGGGAAATTTATGAAATGGGAATAGAGGAAGGGCAGAATTTTACCTTGAAAATCTGTTTGAGTAGCGTTGAATCCAAAATAAATGCAGCAGGAATTGAGTGTTGCTTGTATACAAATTTCTATGTCAGTTATACCAATCTTGGATAAGGTCTCAGTTCCTGAGCTGAAAACCTGCTTCTTCTTGATGAAAATTAGCACATATAAAGATCAAGCAACATTCCCATTTTATTGAAATTTGATCTTCCTTCCAGAATTCTAGTTTTCAAGTTGATCCTTTTGTGATTATGTTAGTAAATTGATTATCATGACCACAGGAATTTTCTTTTCTTTTCTTTTTTCCTTTTTTCTTTTTCTTTTTAATTTTTGTCATTTTTTTCTTTTATTATTTTTTATTTTTAATCTCAAGAAAAGAAAGAATCAAGTTTGTAATAGGTTGACACAACCACCTACCATCTCTTCTTCCAATTATTGTTGTAGTTGCTGCATAAAATCTTCCTTTGTGAGGGGTTGAAAATATATCTTAAGTCTATGCCCATTCACAAGGAATACTGTATCTCGCCCATCAATAGTTTTTATTTCTACCACTCCATTTTCAAAAATTTTAACCACTTCATAAGGTCCCATCCAAAGTGTGTGAAATTTCCCTTTAAAATGTCTAAATTTGGAATCATAAAGGAGCACCAATCACCTGGTTGGAATTTATTTTTCTGGATAGACTTGTCATGCCACTTCTTGCATGGTTGTTGAACCAATATATTCTATTGAAAAACATCCCTTCTAAATTCATCTAACTCATTCAACTGTAGTAGACGACGTTGTTGTGCCTCTGAGAGATCTAGTCCCAACTGAACTGCAGTCTGGAAGGTCTTGATCTAGAACTCTATCAGCAAAAGGAATTGTTTCCCTTAAACCAGCTCATACGGTGTATGTCCCGTGCTATTCCTCCAAGTGGTTCGATATGCCCGCAAAATACAAAAATATAGTAACCCAATCCTGAATGTTCTTTCCACGTGGGGGGGGGGGGGGGGGGGGGGGGGGGGGGGGGGGGGGGGGGGGGGGGGGGGGGGCTTCAGGAGCATATTTTAGGATTTCAAACACTTCGTCCTCTCTTACGCATCTACGGATAATAAGATTTGGTCCAGTGTAAAAGAGGTATCCTTGAACCCAAGAATATACAACACTTTTTTGTATGATATTCCACTTTTCACAAGAAGACAAGTGAAGTGGGGTCTTTCTAGTGACTAAATAATTGGCTATGTTGGAAAACCATGGGGATTTTTTTGACACAGCAAAAAGATGTTCATCAAGGAAATAATCATCAATAGGAATTACTTCACCAGGATTATTTAATCTAGAAAGATAATCAGCAACAACATTAGATTTTCTTGGTCTATCAACAATAGTAACATTAAATTCCCGAAGCAAAAGTAACCACCTAGTCACTCTACCGCTAGTCAATGGTTTATTCATCAAATATCTTATTGCAAAATGATCAGTATGCACAAATACTTCATATCCTGTTATGTAGTGTCTGAATTTATTAATAGAAAAAATAAAAGCTAAAAACTCTTTCTCACTCATAGTATAATTCAATTCAGCGGGTGACAATTTTTTACCGATGAAGTAGATAGCATAGTATTGTTTATTCTCTTCTTGTCCTAAAGCTGCACCAATAGTAGTGTCTGAGGCATCAGAGGAAATATGACATGGAACGGACCAGTTAGGCCCTCTCAAAACTAGTGCATATACTAATTTTTCCTTTAATGTCTCAAAAGACTGTTGGCAAGCCGTGGACCAATAAAACTCACTATCCTTAGATAATAGTCAGAAAAGAGGGGTAGCTATCTTAGAAAATTTCTCAATGAATCTCATGTAGTAGCTTGCATGTACCAAGAATCCTCTCACTTCCCTTTCTATTTTGGGTGCAAGAAGACACAAAATAAACTCTATTTTAGTTGGGTCAACCTAGATACCTTTGTTAGAAATGAGCTGGCAAATAACTACTCATGATTTGCACATTAATCTACAATTTTTGTCACTCAAGGCAAGGTGAGCTTCTTGGCAACGAGAAAACACTTTTCCTAGATTTTTGAGGGCTTCAAGAAATGAATTACCAAATACCAAAAATCCATCCATATATATCTCTACACACTCAAGATCATCAAAAATAGCTAGCACTGCCCTTTGAAAGGTGGTTGGGGAATTACACAACCCAAAGGGAAGCACTCGGTATGAAAATTTCCCCCTTGAGCATGTAATGGTGGTTTTATCTTGATCCTCCAGTGCGATCTGTATCTGGTTATAACTGCTAAATCCATCTAAAAAATAACAGTACTTTTTACTGGCAAGGGTATCAAGCACCTGATCGATGGAAGGAATGGGAAAGTAATCCTTGAGAGTGGCTTTGTTCAATTCTCTGTAATCAATGAAAATGCTCCATCTCCAATATTTCTTTGGGACTAACACCAATGGAGAGACCCACTGGCTATCGGATATCGGATAAATAAAATCAGTATCTAAGAGTTTTTTCAATTCATCCTTCACAACTTCTCTTAGAGTTGGTTTCATGTGTCTCTGGGGTTGTCGAATAGGTCGGGCTCCCTCCTGAATATAAATGTGATGAGTACAAGTTCAGGAGGGATGCCTTTCATGTCCTCATATCCCATTCAAAGGCATCAAGATGGTTTTGCAACAACTTTACAAGTTGCTCTTGTTGGGATGCATCCAGGTCTGAGCTAATATGTAAAGATTTTCCTGGACTAATCTCAACAAGAGTGGTTTCTGGTTCGAGAGTAAAAGGAGGTGCTGCTAAAGACTATGGTGGGGAAGGTTGGGAATCATGACTTTCTTGAAAATCCAGACTAAATATTTGACATGATGTCTCAAAATTAGGCATGGTATCTAGATTGTTCTAGAAGTCTGGTATCTCACCCTCCTGAGTTAACTCAGCATAATGATGTATCATCGAAACTGAATGTGTCTCCTCATCACTATTGTAATCTACCCATAAGGTATCTCGAAGCTCCTGGATAGATCTAGCAGGTAGATATAAGGTGACTTTCTTTCTAGAATCTCCATGGGAAATGTACATGTCACCAGAATGACATCCAATGTAAGCATCGGCCATAGAAATCCAAGGTCGTCCCAAGATCAAGGGATGTCCCCCCATGAGATTATTTGGCTGAAGCACGATTAATTCTGCGGGATATTCCCAAGAATCTATCGAAAAAAACACATCATCATATACTCCCTCTGGCTTGATTTTCGATCTGTCTGCCAATTCAAGCACAGTAGGAGTAGGAAGAATGTGGACCAACCCAAGTTGATTCATGGTTTTCTTGGTTATAAAATTAATGGTTTCCCCAAATTCTATAAGCACATTGGAGACAAGGACATCACCTATCTTAATAGAGACAACGAGATTTCCAAGGTCGGTATATTTTCCATTTACACACACCTTGTCATTAACTCTGCTGCTCTTCCAAAAAATTGAATGGTTTGAGGTTCTACTCTTTTCCTTCCCAAATTCTTGAGACAGAGTTCCCTAATGATTTTTTTACAGATGGGGATATCTTTGATAGCTTGGAGCAAAGGGACCTTAATGAAAATATTCCTAAGCTCATAAACCAGACTAGACTCAGGAATGGGGCCACTCCTCTCCACAACTAGCCTCTCTGTATAGGGAGGTCGGTTTGAAGAGGATGGAAAAGGCTGTGAAGGTACGGGGATGGGATGAATGGTGACATCTCTCCCAGGATGGTCAAGAGTTTCCTCCTCACTTTTCTCTTCAATAATTAGCATGGGTTGCTTTTGTTTTTCTAATGTTACTACCTTCCCCAATCTTAATTGGAGATCATTGACCCCAACTAGCATATACTGATAACTAGGTGGAAGAAGCGGTTTAATAGAGTGGATAATTTTTACTGCTTCATTATTGGGATTTGTTATGGGTTGAGCAGGCAGTTGAGGAGGTCAGAATGGTGGAGGTAAAGGTAGTGGTGGCATCAGCTGACTTAGTTGAGGCAATGATGGTTGTAGCATTGGGTAAGGTGAATATGTAGGTGGATATGACTGCATAGGTGTAGGATAGGAATTATGTGAATGTTTTGGACCTCTCCAACTTTGTTTCCAATATTGGGGGGCTTTCCATACTGAAATTGGTTCCCATGCTACCACGGTTGAGAGTGATTAGTGTTATGATAGGAATATGGTTGTGAATTATAACCAAAAAAATGTGGAGGAATTTCAGGAGCCATACGTGCACCTACCTGAGGCCAATTTCTTCGTGCTCCCATAGCATGCAATGAATCAGGTTCAGGCTACCCTCCTTCAAACATTGCTTTCAATCCAGGTATGGAGGGGAATTTTTCGGTGGCATGATTCTCTGCAAAAATCACACATTTATTAGTTCCTTTAACATCATTAGGAAATTCTCTTAAAGGATTCTTTTTTCTACACTTTGGACAAAAAAATAAACAATGACTCTTGTTCTTCTACAAGTTTTTGTTGCAATTTTAAAGAGTCTATTTGTTTGCTAACAGTATTAATTATTTAAATTTTCATGAGAGGGAGAACGAGCTGGGTTGGCTGGGCCCTGGCCAACCAGCTCGTTTCCCTGTTAAGAAACCTGGAAACTCAGCCTTTCAGCAACGCATCACCATGAAATTGAAGCATAGAAATGAAACAACATGGCACAGTCCCTTTGTACTATATTTCTAATAATAAAATGTACTTCATGAGGTCGAATCCAACCCAAAAAGAGGGCTATAATAGAAAAATTACAGTTCACCAAAATTACAATAGCATCGCTAGCGACCTCCTATCTGAATTCTACATTATATGTAAGCCTTAGGCCTACGTTCGTAACAAAAATATAACATCGTTACAGACTAAGCCTTTCGGCTGTTACAAAATACTAATCTAAGCATTTGTTCAGAGTCCTAATCTCTAATATCTGCTAATTATCTCCCGCTCCGAGCCCAACTCGAGATGACTGATCCTTAACGAGATATCGGCGTAGGTAGTGAGTTTTCATGGGAGTGCAGGAACTACCAGCTGGTGCAGGAATCCTACCTGCACTTGACCATTATACCATAATGTTTAATATGTTGTTCACAAAATACTTTAGGAAAGAAAAAATTAGTTGCAAAGATAATTTAAAGGTATAAAATCCATAAATAAAAAATTAAGTCCATGACAAGCGTTAAATATGAAAATATAAAGAGAGTGCAGGAATGGACACAATTCTTAGAATAGTGTAGGAATGAAGAGGTTCTGAGGTTAAAACAGAGGTCTTAGGTCGTGTGTTAAAGTAGGGAAGGGGTAAAAAATGAAGCAATTTAGCCTACCAACACTATAAAAAGGGCCTGAGATGAGTTCAAATTGTGGTTTTGAGTGTAAAAGGTTGGTCGTTTGGAACCCATTTATCAAGTGCACTGTCTGAGTAAAGCCTAGAAAATAGCTAAGATGAGGAGGCTAGACCTATTTCGGGCTGAGGTAAAACATACTCAATCCAATGGTCAAACATAAGGTTATGCGTATACATTTGGTTTAAGGTCTTTATGAATTAAGGAATGTATGTGTTGAGCCCTAAAAGTGTCTTCTCCTTTGCCAAATTCCACTTCATCTCATCATTCCTTTTGTCATTTTATAAACCTAAAGATCAATAAGAATGATTAAAATCACTTAAGGAATACATGCAATGACTAACTTGTTGTACTTTTGTGGTTTTGTTGTCTTGATGATTTCTGAGCAATTTTAGCTACATAATGCAGTCATTCTGTAGCCAGTTACACATTCCGTAGCCATTTTGGTGTTTGAACATATTACAGGTGTCATCTGAAGAAAATTCGTATATGGTTAGATTCTAAATCTTTCCTACATCGTTCCTTGTCATCCACGAAGGCTGAATAAAAAACTGGAGATGCTTGTGCACGTGGTCAAACCAAAAGTCCGAGAAGCAGATTTCTATAAGGATAAGGACTCTTGATTTTCTTTCAGCAAATCACGAGTCCTAAAAAGGAGTTTTAGTTTGATTTCGACTTTAGAATACACCTGTGCCTACTTTCATTCAATATCAATTATGTAATTGCCTATAAATTTAGCTCAGTGAGACCGAGAAACAGAAAGTTAACTCTCATTTTTTCCAATACTGTGATACTCTGTTTCGAATTATTTTTGATAATAAGAAGAAGCATAACTTTGATGTTGTATTGAAGAAAAACTTGAGGAGTTAAATATTTTCATGCCAAATTGATAGCAGAGGGCCCCTGCTATCTAAGGAGGCTTCTACATGCTTTCTAGATAAGTAGCTTTTAACTCTGTGTTGTTATATTTCTCACTTACATAGTTTTCTGAGTTCATATCTTTTAGTATCATGTCTTGCATTGTTTGTTTAACTAACAGATCCTCATGATGTTATAATCAGTCTTTTCTCAAAGCTTTTCCAACATATCTCTATTCAATGAATGGATTTAATTGTGACATCTTGAGTTACCATCACTTTAGCTTTGTCATTTAGATTAAAAGATCCTCAGTATCCTACAGCCATTCTTTTTCTTAAAAGCTTTTCCAACATATCACTATTATGCGAATGAGATTTGGTTGTACTATGTTGAGTTAATTATCATTTTTTGTTCTACAATTAGATAGAAGATCCTCATATTGTTACAAACAATCTTTTCTCAAAATTGTTCCAATAAATCTCTAAATCACATAAAAGACCTAATTGTAATACTGTGAGTTACTTGTTGTTTAGAATATCCTTATTTCATTATATCTAGTCTCCTTCAATAAACTCTTCCAATAAATCTCTAGTTGATGAAAGAGATCTAGCTGTAATGTCATAAGTAGTTCAAACATTCATAGGAGATCCTTAGCATATTATAGCAATTTTCTTCTCCAGCTGTTCCAAAATATCTCTATCATATGAATAAGATTGCACTATAATATTCTAAGTTGCTGTCTATTTTTAGGAAGATCCTCATCACATTGGAGTTCAATCTCTTCCACAAACTATTCCAATAAACCTCTAACTAAAATGATCAGGTTGAAATATAATGTCTTGAGTTACATGTTCATTTGCAAGCTAGGACATCCATGGATTAGAATGCTCTGTTTTTGATCATTTTTCTAATTAGGGACAAAAATTACAATTACACTTTGTTTTGAGTCTGAGGTTCCCTTTTCTTTCCTTTTTTTGTCATAGATTTGATTTCATATTTTGAACATAGAACAGCATATTAAAACCTAAACATAACAAAACTCAAAAACATCAACAAAATACTGAAAACAATGAAATAAGAATAAGGATATTTACGCACATATAGTGCAAGTATACCTCATCAGTTTAGAAGCCCTGGTCGATAATTTATGCTATCAATTCAGAACACTGAATTGACTAAACATTTTGGCGTCGTTGCCGAGGAAGTATAACTAGGTAGCCTTATTTCCTATTTCTCAAAAACAATGATATGCGTAGAGAAAGAGATTCTAGGGGTAGATTTGTAAGAGGTAGAAGTTTAATTCCCACAACTCCACTCACTTCACCAAGACCAAGAAGTAGCACACCTCCAACCCAAACTCATATTCCATACTATACTGGTCATAGGCTTCCAGAAGTCTCAAGATCAGATATCCCATCAGGAAGATCCCCCACTTCATCCACTGAAGCAATTTTAGAGGAAGAAGATCCAAGGACTCCTACATAAGGGATAACCTTTTTCACTTCCACAGGGGAATATATTCCAGCAGAAGAATTACAAATCCCTATTGAAGAGGAAGAAGAGGACTATTTATTCAATATACCCTTAATAGGAGAACCAGTAGAACAATTAGCTCTTCCAACTGAACCCTATATCAGTTCAAAGGAGTCTATCATGGTAGAAGAAGGGGAAGGAGAAGTCTTTAATGGAGAACATACACTATTCGGAGGAGGTAGAGGAAGAGGAGGAAATAGAGGAAGAGGTAGAGGATGCAGAAGGAGGTATAAGGGGAACTGGAAGTTCTTTTGGATTCCCTATAGTAAATGAAGAGACTAATGCAACTATGAAAAACATCTCACCTTCTGTTCTTCCAAACTTTCATGGACTAAAAAGTGAGGATCTTGAAACTTTCTTATTTGAAATTGAAGTTCTATGTAGAACCTATGATTATCTACAAGATGCTCAGAAACTTAAATTTTTCCCTTCAACATTGAAAGGAGCAGCATTAAAATGGTTTATGAGTTTAATCACTAGGTCTATTAGGACATGGGATGATATGAGGAGAGAATTTCTAGAGAGATACTTGGATTACTGTATACCAGTCAACCATAAGGAAGAAGTGTTCAAGATGATGAAAAAAGAGGATGAAAATCTGGAAGATTTGTTGGAAAGATTCAATTATAACATCAAGAGGGCAAAAATGGAAACCCTAGATCAATAAAATTTGAAAGCTCTCTTGTTGAAAACAATTAGTGATGAATGGATAGATATCCTCAATATGATGGGAAAAGGGGACATATCTCAGCTTCCATTACCTGATATAGCTAAGTTATGTATCAATCTTTCAAGAGGAAAATCTAAAATTCTAAAAGGACCAAGAGACCCTGCTCTTGCAAGGGCAAGTAAGTCTACATCTGGAACAGTAAGTAGGGCAGAAATAGGTAATATGATTGATGAATTCAAATCTGAAATTCTAGGGAGTCTTAGTGAATAAATAGACACCCTTAAGTTACAAAACAAGAAAAAAGTTGAAACTGATGCCTTAGCAATCTTTTGTCCCAAATGTAGAAAGAAGCATGCCTTGAGAGAGTGTCCTTTAGATGCAAAAGTAATAGAGACTCATGAAATTTGTTCAGAAAAACATGAGACCAAGAGTTGTCCTTCACTCCCTGGTCTTAAGGCAGTCTTTCAATAAGAAACACCCACAAATTCCACAAAATCTCTTAAATTTGTCTCTAGAAGACCTTGGCAGGGACCTCAGACACATGGGTTTAATAATCAAATGTATAATCAACCCCCACCAAATTGGAACTCTTGGCAGCAACCTTGGCCCCAATTTCAAAATCAATCTCAACCTTGGGCACAAGGAACACAAAATCCTTATGGAAGGTTCTCCCAGTATTATCAATATCCACCTTCTTATCCCTAATATCCAACATATTCAAACTTTCCCCCACAACAAAATCCTCAACAGAATCCACAACATCAAAACCAAAATCAAAATCCACCACTTCCATTACCATTTCCTCAAAAAGAAAATCAATTTCCTGCCCAACCAATACCAAATCCCAACAATAAAAACTCTCAGAATACATATATGATAGAAGGTCAACAATTCCCAACCTATTTGATTACTCCTTTAGACCTTAATGATGTTCAACTTAGGTCTGGAAGAATACTTGAAAAGAAGAAACTTTCTGTAACTATACAAGAGAAAAACAATTCTGAGGAAGATTCTCTACGGGTAAATAAAAGTCTTGAAGGAAGCACATCTTTTCAAGACCAAAATATTGAAAAATAAAAACAGAAATAACCAATAATTTCAACTCCTATATTAGAGCAGCCATCAACATCTACTCCTACACCTCCTTTTCTAGAAAGATTACAAATTGATAGCGGTGTGGAGAAACAAATTATGATGCCTAACTATGATTTCCTAGATGAGTTAAGAAATGTTTGTATTAAGATTCCATTATTACAAGCTATCAAGGAAATCCCAATCTTAGCAAAAACAATAAAGGAGTTGAGTATGAAAAAAATAGGAAAAAGAATAAAAGAGATAAAGAAAATACAACTGGTAGGAAAGATAGAAGATATAATGATGGGTAAGATTTCCATTCCAAAGTATCTAGACCCAGGAAATCCAGTTGTTAAAATACACATCAATGGAACTGAAATCCAGAACACACTTATTGATTTAGGAGCAGCAATCAATATCATGAGTAGGCAAATCATGGAAAAACTAAAACTTCTTAATCTTCTTTTTACACCCACACTGCTACAATTAGCAGATAGATCTGTGATCAAACCAGATGGGATAATAGAATACATTCCAGTGTCCTTAGATTCTTGGGAGTATCTTGTGGATTTCATGATCCTAACTCCTAAAAATGATCTAGGAGGACATCCTATTATATTAGGAAGACCTTGGTTAGCTACAATTGATGCTTTCATTAGCTGTAGATCTGGTGATATGTACATCTCTGATGGAAGTTCAACCAAGAAATTTACCTTGTATCCTCCAGCAAGAACAATCACAGAATTAGATGATACTCAGTGGATTGATTATGAAGAAGATATACAACCTCTCTTCACTATTTCAGAAATTAGTGAAGATAGTCAAATTCTGAATACTTTGGAAAATTATGAATCTCCTTCAGAATTTAAATATTAAAAATTTCAAGAAGAATCTAACATTGAGTTCTTATCATCAAGACATATGTCTCTTTACTCCATGGAAGAATTTGGCAACTCTACAATTGAAATATTCTCGGGAAAAACCTTAAACATAAAAAAAAACCTAGAGAAGTTTCAACAAGAAAAGCTAGTCAAAACATTACAGAAACATTCTTCTGCTTATGCTTGGGAGTACACTGACATGAAAGGGATCAATCCTAAGACTTGCACTCATCATATCTATATAGAGGAAAATTTTAAACCGATCAGACAACCTCAGAGAAGGATGAATCCAAACCTTAGGGAAATTGTTAAAGAATAATTGTAGAAATTGTTAAATGTCAATTTTATTTATCCCATTTCAGATAGTCAGTGGGTCTCTCCTTTGGTGATGGTACCTAAGAAGAATGGAAAATGGAGGGTATGTATTGACTACCGAGAACTGAAAAAATCTACTCTTAAAGACCATTTTCCCTTACCTTTCATAGATCAGGTGTTAGACACATTAGCAAGCAAGAAGTACTTTTAATTTTTGGATGGGTTCAATGGCTATAATCAAATTCAAGTAGCACCTGACACTAGTACAAAATGGCTAATTAGTTACTAAAAAAATGACTAAAATTTGTATATAAAAAACTATTTTTCAGTCGGTGACCAATAGTAGCTAATTTACAGTGTCTTATAACGCGACCAACTTTTGGTCGTTTTTAGCTTAGTCATTAATTGATTATCTCAATTTTGTTATCTAGTTGTATATTTGGTCATTGATTTGGTCATTGATTTAGTCATTGATTTGGTCATTAATTTAGTCATTCATTTGGTCTTTCATTTTGTTACGGATAGGATCAAGACAAGACCACATTTACCTGTCCTTGGGGTACCTATGCCTACCGAGTATTGCCATTTGGATTATGCAATGCACCTGCAACATTCCAAAGAGCAGTATTAGGAATATTTTCAGATCTAAAAATGACTGTGTAGAGGTATACATGGATAACTTCACAGTCTATGGAAACACATTTGAAGAAGCCTTAGAAAACTTGGAAAAAGTTCTAAAGATATGTAAAGAAGCAAATCTTTCATTAAGTCATGAAAAGTTTTTTATGATGTTAACTGAAGGGATTTTTCTAGGACATCACATTTCAGGAGAGGGGATCAAAGTTGATAAGTCAAAAGGTGAAGTCATCTCCAGATTACTAGTTCCAAGTTGTCAAAAAGATGTTAGGAGTTTTCTATGATTTACAAGGTATTATAGGAGATTTATAGAAAACTTCAACAAGATAGCATCTCCACTTTTCAAATTACTTACCAAGGACTGTGAATTCAATTAGAATCCTAACTGCCATTTAGCCTTTGAAACCCTGAAAACAAAAATTTCTGAAGCACCTATTTTAAGGGGACCTAACTGGAAATTACCTTTTCATATTTCAACAGATGCCTCAGATACAGCTTTAGGAGCTGTATTGGGACAAAAAGACCTGATTCCTTATGCCATCTACTATACAAGTAAAAATTTGACTCCTTCAGAGTTGAATTATATTGTAACTGAAAAAGAGTTCTTAGATGTTGTTCATGCCATAAATAAATTTAGACACTATATAACAGGCTATGAAACTTTTGTTCACACAGATCATTCTGCAATTAGGTATTTAATGAAAAAATCAATTACTAATGGCAGAGTCACAAGATGGTTATTTCTTTTACAAGAGTTTAACATCACCATTCTAGATAGGCCTAGAAAACAAAATACAGTAGCCGATTTCCTATATAGACTCCAAAAAATTAAAGAAAATACTCCAGTTGAAGACAAATTCCCTGATGAATATCTCTTTGCAATTACCACTCAAACTCCTTGGTTTGCTGATATTGCTAACTATCTAGTTTCAAGAAAATTTCCTTCAATTATGAATACAAGAGATAAAAGAAATATCATTTATGACAGTGAAAAATATTCATGGATTGCTAATGAGTTATACAAAATAGGTCCAAATTTCATTATCAGAAGATGTGTTCGAGAAGATGAGATGCCTGAGATCCTCAAGGCATGTCATGATGAACCATGTGGTGGACACTTTGCTGATAAGAGGACAGCTTATAAGATCCTTCATTTAGGATATTATTGGCCATCCCTCTTTAAGGATGCTAAAGAATATGTTAAAAGGCGTGACAATAGCCAAAGGGTAGGGAAACCTTCTCCTTCAGGTGAAATGCCATTGCAACCTCAAGTACACATTGAACCCTTTGAGAAATGGGCTTTGGATTTTGTAGGACCTATTAATCCTCCATCAAGACAACAGAAATATATATTAATTTGCACTGATTATGTTACCAAATGGGTAGAGGCCAAACCATTACTTTCTGTTACTGAAGCATCTGTAGTCAATTTTCTTTTTGAGGATATTTTTACTCGTTTTGGTGTCCCAAGAGAAATTTTTGCAGATCAAGGAGCTCAATTCACATCAAAGCTAGTGGAGCAAATGGTATAAAAGTACAAAATCAGACACAGAAAATCTACTCCCTACCATCCACAAGCAAATGGTCAAGTGGAATCTACCAATAAAGTCATTGAAGGGATCCTAACAAAGATTGTTCATTTACATAGGAGAGATTGGGCAGAAAGGCTTCCTAAAGCCTTGTGGGCCTATAGAACTACGTGGAGAAACACAACAGGTCACACTCCTTATGAACTTGTTTATGGAAAACAAGTCTTGTTTCCCATAGAGTTTCAAATCCAAACTTTCAAAATGGCAGTCCAGTTAGGAATTGATCTAACATAAGCATAGAAGCACAAATTGGAGTAGATTAATGAATTGGATGAGATCAGAGAAGATTCAGTCCAGAGAAAAAACATAGTCCAACAACAAAGGAATAGATGGCATGATAAGTACATCAAGGAAAATAAATTAAAAGAAGGTGACTGGGCCCTCTTATTTGATTCAAAGTTTAAGGATTTTTCAGGTAAATTTTAGAATCATTGGCTTGGGCCATATGAGATTGTGAAAATCTTTGAAAATGGAGCAATAAAAATCAGAACAATAGATGAAGGAAAGGTAGCCTTTCTTGTAAATGGACACAGACTGAAATTGTATCATAATCCACTTTCAAGAGAGGAATTTGTCAAGAAAACTCAAGATAACATTGATATGAAGTTAGTAAAGAAGAATCCTTCTTCTTCACTAACTTAATTGTATTCTTCTTCAATCATAAAAAATAATAATAATAATAAAATAAAAATAAATAAAAATAATAAAAATTAATAATATATATATATAAGGGGTATAAACATGAAAACCAATCATTGATTGGCATGTTTATACAGAAAATATAAGGTGAAAATCAGAGTTCTTCTGACACTTTAGATTTTCAAAAATTGTTCTTTTCTGCAATCAAGTATCATAAAATCATAAGTTGTAGATTCACTTTACACATTCATGATCCATTTCATTCATTCCATCAATATCTCACTTTATCCATATTTCATTCCACTTCATATTCATGATCCATCTCATTCCATTCCATACTTCATTCCATCCACATTTTCACTTCATTCCATTCCATATTTCAGAGTTTTTACAGGTACATTATGTAGCTACCTGTTCTGCAGCCAGGCATATTCTGCAGCCAATTGATTCTGCAAAACCTACTCCAATAAATAGAGGATGGGTCAAAGAAGATTATGGAGCCTAAGAGATCAATATTTTTCAGATGAGAGACAAAGCACATCAAAGCAAAAAAAATTCAAAAAGGGCTAAGGTAAAATTGTATGAAATTATTTTTGATAGAAAATCATTAAAGGTATAATGTGGTTATGTCATATGTTTTCCTAAGTTATTTTATGATTTGAATTGATCAAACCCCTATCATAAACATTCATCGACCAAATCCCTTTCAACCCGCTCCATAAAAAATCATCATTAATTGAAAGATAACGGTCAGAACTTAGAAGTGACCTATTAGGTCACGTCATCAGACCACGGCATTCATTGATGATTTTTGAAAATCTTCATAAGATTTCTTCGCGGTCATTCATACCATATCAAAATCTTACACCCGATTATCCTCATGATTTACCACTTCCCTGTTCCGTTCACATCCACTCACTGCTATTTCTTTCCGTAGCCCAATCCTCACCTGTAGAGAAGTCATTTTAGGGTAAGACAACCCTTCATAGTTGCTTTTGCTTTGGACAGAAGAACAGGAACAGAGCAGTGAATTGAAACCAGAGAAGGGAAGTAATCTTTATCAAGAAAAAATGGGGCTTATTGTAAGGTCAGAGCCAATTGGAGCTAAGTATTTAAAAGGATACCCTCAGATTAAAGGGTTATTGCAACAGGATGGATGGATGAGCTTTATAGAGAATTTTAATGGATTTCATAAAGAAATCACAAATTCATTTTCCAGATCGTTCAATGGAGCAGAAGTAGAGATTGGGGATATCAAATTCTCCATCACCAAGTCTTTCATAGCAGAAGCAAAAGAGCTTCCAAGACAGGGAGAACGTTGGTTTAAAAACAAAGAATTTCATAATGAGGCTTGGAGAAAAATGCTAAAAAACCCAGGTGTGGACACTGCAGTGTTTAAGAAAGGTATTCCTAGTTCAGCTTTGAAGAATAAATGGAGGAATATGCTATTAATTTTACAAAATTTCATAACTTGTGAAAGCAGATTTGGCACTTTGTATGTTTATCACATTAGACTCATGATGAATTTTCTAGATGAAGAAATAAATCTGCATTTTTTCGTACTTAATAGTTTGAAAAGGATGTCTTCAAATGTCCAGAAAAGGCTTCAGTTCTTAGAGACTACCTTACATCATCATGGCTTAATTAAAATTTTAATTGAGTTTCATTTGAAGAAGATAGGAGATAATTGGGATGAATTCCTCCTAAGGAACCATTTTGAAGAACCTAGAGAAACATTGTCTAAAGAAAAACTTGTGAGAAGAAGTAGGAGAGGAAAAGATGGTAAAACTGTTGAAATCAAACCTAATGTATCAACACAGGAAGACAGTGATGAAATAATCTCTGAAAAATTGGTAAAAATCAGAAAACAAATTAAGAACAAAAGGAAGGAGGAATTAACAAATGAATCTGTTGAAGGAGATGATGTAAAAGATGAAAATCCACCCAAATTGAGAAGAAGCTCTAGGCTTAAGGGCATGGTGAAAAAGACATGCATTAAAGGAACTGAAATCATAAACATTGAAGAAGAAAAAGTTCCAATTCAGACCCCAGTTGACAGATCTCCTGTATACCAATATGAAGAAAACCCTGGTAGAGGAACCCCAGATGTAGATCCAGCTCAGCATCAGTTTTATGACGATGTGGAATCATTAGAGAGAAAAGCCTTAGAGAACAAAGAAAGATCCCCCAGTCCATAGGAACCTCCAATTGAAAAATTAAAAAGAGACAATTATGAATTGGAGATACTAAATAACCATATTAAGAATGAAAATGAAATTCTAAGGGAGCAGGTTAAATTGAAAGGCAGCATTAACAACACTCTCTCTCAGAAAATGGAAGGACTATATAAAGAAAAAAAGAAGTTGAAGAAAAGGAACAAGAAATTGAACATGGCACTCATTAACCTGAAGTTCAAGACACTCATAAGGAAACCCAGGATGGCATTAACCACCAGAAGAAGCAGAAAAAGAAGGTTAGATGTTCTTGCAGAAGTATCAGTACAAATGGAATGAAATTGAATGAGGACATGCAAAATTTTTGTAGTGGGGGTATGTTGAGCCCTAAAAGTGTCTTCTCCTTTGCCAAATTCCACTTCATCTTATCATTCTTTTTGTCATTTTATAAACCTAAAGATCAATAAGAATGATTAAAATCACTTAAGGAATACATGCAATGACTAACTTGTTGTACTTTTGTGGTTTTGTTGTCTTAATGATTTCTGAGAAGTGTTAGCTATAGAATGCAGTCATTCAGTAGCCAGTTACACATTCTGTAGCCATTTTGGTGTTTGAACATATTACAGGTGTCATCTGAAGAAAAAGTGTATATGGTTAGATTCTAAATCTTTCCTACATCGTTCCTTGTCATCCACAAAAGCTGAATAAAAAACTGGAGATGCTTGTGCACGTGGTCAAACCAAAAGTCCGAGAAGCAGATTTCTATAAGGATAAGGACTCTTGATTTTCTTTCAGCAAATCACGAGTCCTAAAAAGGAGTTTTAGTTTGATTTCGACTTTAGAATACACCTGTGCCTACTTTCATTCAATATCAATTATGTAATTTCCTATAAATTTAGCTCGGTGAGACCGAGAAACAGAAAGTTAACTCTTATTTTTGCCAATACTGTGATACTCTGTTTCGAAGTATTTTTGATAATAAGAATAAGCATAACTTTGATGCTCTATTGAAGACAAACTTTAGGAGTTAAATATTTTCATGCCAAATTGATAGTAGAGGGCCTCTTCTATCTAAGGAGGCTTCTACATGCTTTCTAGATAAGTAGCTTTTAACTCTGTGTTGTTATATTTCTCACTTAGACAGTTTTCTGATTTCATATATTTTAGTATCATGTCTTGCATTGTTTTTTTAACTAACAGATCCTCATGATGTTATAATTAGTCTTTTCTCAAAGCTTTTCCAACATATCTCTATTCAATGAATGGATTTAATTGTGACATCTTGAGTTACCAGCACTTTAGCTCCATCATTTATATTAAAAGATCCTCAGTATCCTACAGCCATTATTTTTCTTAAGAGCTTTTCCAACATATCACTATTATGCGAATGAGATTTGGTTGTCCTATGTTGAGTTAATTTGCATTTTCTGTTCTACAATTAGATAGAAGATCCTCATATTGCTACAAATAGTATTTTCTCAAAATTGTTCCAATAAATATCTAAATCACAGAAAAGACCTAATTGTAATATTGTGGGTTACTTGTTGTTTAGAATATCCTTATTTCATTATATCTAGTCTCCTTCAATAAACTCTTCCAATAAATCTCTAGCTGATTAAAGAGATCTAACTGTAATGTCATAAGTAGTTCAAACATTCATAGGAGATCCTTAGCATATTATAGCAATTTTATTCTCAAGTTGTTCCAAAATATCTCTATCATATGAATAAGATTGCACTATAATATTCTAAGTTGCTATCTATTTTTAGGAAGATCCTCATCACATTGGAGTTCACTCTCTTCCACAAACTATTCCATTAAACCTCTAACTAAAAGGATTAGGTTGAAATATAATGTCTTGAGTTACATGTTCATTTGAAAGCTAGGACATCCATGGATTAGAAAGCTTTGTTTTTCATCATTTTTCTAATTAGGGATAGAAATTACAATTACACTCTGTTTTGAGTCTGAGGTTCCCTTTTATTTCCTTTTTTTGTCATAGAATTGATGTCATATTTTGAACATAGAATAGCATATTAAAACCTAAACATAACAAAACTCAAAAACATCAACAAAATACTAAAAACAATGAAATAATAATAAGGATATTTAGGCACATATAGTGCAAGTATACCTCATCAGTTTACAAGCCCTAGTCGATAATTTATACTATCAATTCAGGACACTGAATTGACTAAACAGTATGTTGCCAAGGAGGAACACCTGTTGTTCTAAGATCTGACACACCCAAAAAATTACTAGGAACACCCAACATATTACTAGGATCTGATACATGCTTTAGATTGCTAGGATCTAGTCTAGGAACACCCAACATCGAGAGGTATATCCACAAACCACTCTAAGTAAGATATGAAAATGGCACTTGAAATGCATCAAAAAGTACCAAAGAAATCCAATATTTATAATGACATATTGATGTCCAATTCAAATGCTACTTAAGGATTTCACAAAGGTTCTAGTGCCTTTGCTCAAGGGTTCGTTGTAGTTTTCCAAGGGTTTCTACAAAAAAATATTTCACCAGATATTAATAGCCCTTATGATATTTTTTACCACCACCATTTCTGTGACAAACTTGTGGTAAGGTGAAGACACATGAGTATTTAAATTGGTTACTACTTGAAGGAAATATCACAATTGTTCTAATTGATAAGTATTTAGAGTTTTATTGTTGGTTATAATTTTCTTGCAATAACCCTAGATGTAGTCACAAACAAGTAATTTATATTACTGTTGTTAACAAGGCTGAAATGTGGTCTGAAATCCCTCAAATTATCCCACAACAAGCTTCCCAAAAACCCCACATCATTGCTGGAAACATATGTTAATTGCGCTTGCATTTTTATACATTTTTTCATGCTGCCCTATCTCTCCAAACATTGGTATCACAACCATGATCGTGTTTCCATTAACCCTAGTTATTTTTTGGTGAAACTTTACCACAGTTGGAGGTATCAACCACTGGAAAGACCAACACTATTTGGTTCCAGAGAACCACAAATCAAAGGATATATCTACTGTTGTATCTTATTTTTAGGGATATTCACATGTTTCCATCGAATCCGCGGTCATTTTCTTCTATATATCAACTTCATATAGCCTCATAATCCTACAAGGGTATTTTACAAGAGCTCACATCCTCCCAACAAAATTTGATATTATATGTTGAGTTATATTTTTTCTTGGATGATGATATGTTTTCTTTGTTTGGAGACCATGGAGGATGACAACATGCTACTAAAAAATGTCGTATTATGACCAGATTACTGATGTCAAATTGTTCATGGAGGCTACTACCGAATACTACAATAAGGGAGAATTTCCCATGATAGTTTTGGAACCTTAAAACCATGTTAAAATTGTTTGAAACATGTGCCCTAATAATAAACTAAATGCTACAACAAAATCACTATAATGTGATGAAATTTATATTATAGGACTTCTATACTCTTGCACATACGTTGTCTGAAATAATCAGGTTGAAATTTAGAACCTAACTACCGCTAGTCTAGTATGCGAAATCCAATTCCTGGCACAAGGCATATGATGAAGCCATTGGCTAGGTTGTATGTTGCTAGTGTTTGTTATGTTGATCTATTACTTTTTCTTTTGGTTAGAAACTGGGGACTTCACCACAACATCATACCAATATGTAAAATTCGAATTAATTATTGTGAGACAACTAGCATCTAGGATATTTGTTTCTATCCCATATTTGTTTTATTTTCTGTGCATGTGCTGAATGGAGTAGCTATTGTGGCATCTTTATGATTTTCTGTGTCAAACATACAATTCTGACATGTCTTCTCTTTTGTGTGGAAGGTATTGCTACATTGTATTTGCTAAGGATGCATGTTCACCAAGACAAGTCAAATACTTCAAAATGTTGGATGTGTTTTGTATTATTGTTATATAACATATTCCCTTTGTCTTTGATTTTTACTATTGTTCCAAGACATATTATTTTTGTATTTGTCTTTATTCCACACATTGTTTTAGGATATTAGTGTTTTAGCTTATTTTAGGTTTTTGGCCCTGAAATTAGTGATTGAATTGCCATATAATCACTTTATAATTATGGATTTTCTTGTCTATTTGAGTTATTTTATAGAAGCAATCTTCATAATTTTGTCCTAACATATTTTAAATTGTGGAATTGTTGTAGTTCAGGGCCCAACCATTGAACTTCTAAACTTGTGTTATATTTTCCCTACTTCTTCTCCATTATATGGTTCTTTTTTATGCAACCTATTTTAAATCTACTGTGAAAATTAAAAACTACCATCCCCAACAGTTTTATTGAATGTATTTATGCTTGGAATGTTGTTCCCTCGTATCTCCAATTTGCAGCTCCTCATCATCAACTCAGACTCTTGTTCACTCAGGAGGTATAATTTTGATGCTTATTCTTGTAGTTATTGAATCTACATTGTGAATATAATTCTTTCTTAATATACAATCAATTGAATTAGGTTATAATGGCAGCTTAATTTTCATTTCCTCTAATGTACATTGTAGTTTTCAAGCTTCATTCCTTGGTCTTGCTTTAGTGATAGGTTGTAAATTACGCAGGCAACTTTTTGACTTGCATGTGTCATTAGAAGAGTAAATTGATAACCTTTTGGTATTATTAAAGTAATTTCTAATTATCATTGCAGTATTTATTTCTAATAATAAGATTTATGGGTTTTCAATTATTCAAGGAATAGTTTGACGTCACCCTTTTTTTTATGGTCATTCCCTGTCAAACATGCATTAACATGAGAGTGTTCTTCTCAAGCATATGGAATTCACAAATGAAAGATACCAACCTTGAATCAAGCATTAAGAGGATAGAATTCTTCTCATATATCTCTTGCATCATAAATACTGACATTGAAACAAGCATCGAGTGAAGTTGGTGCTTTGGATGCATCTGAAGTAGGTGCATTTGAAACACTCACATTGAAAGAAGCTTTAAAATGGAAAATTACTTCACATTTACCAGATGTAGCCTCTTCCAGACAGTTATCAGGAGGGGAAGAAGAAAATTGAAAAACAAACATGCAATGTGCCAGTTACATTTCAAACATTAAAGGCAACGACCAGGAAGCTACGAAGAGGAACAAGCACCGCTCAGAAATTGCAAGTTGGTAATATATCAACTTGGAAGAGTGGAGAGGGTAAAGAATTTGAAGGACGATCAATAGGAGATACATATGCATTTGGCACTTCCTTATCAACAACTTCAATCACATCATAAGAAATGGAAGGAATTTTCTAGCACACAAAATGCAGACCATCAAACTCATAAGAATTTGGGCATACACAACAGAACAAATGGATATATGAACATTCAAAGGATTGCATATGGGATTCTTATTTACCTGTAAGTGGAAACGTTCGCCCTCAAAGCAGTATTGATGCTAGTGGCATTTCTACAGGAGCAAAGTAGTGTCAAGCATATAGCACCAATGCAAACATAAGTGAGGAAATAAACGAGGATGATAAATCTAGTGCATCAAACAATAGTGAAAGTGCTAAATATAGTGCCAGGGGAGATTATGTTGAGAGTGAAAAAATTAGTGTAAGCAGAGGTAGTAATAGAAGTGTGGTCAGTGATGAAATCACTTGAAGTAATATCATCGGTAGAGTAAAAAAGCCTCAGAAAATTATCAAAGATGGGAATCCATATTAGCAATTCAGAAGCGAGATGGAATTTTAGGACTGAGCCATTTCATATTGTTGAAAACGTTAGTATGTGGTGAAAAAGGCAGTTTGAATCTTTCTGAGTTGAGTGGTACAAGGTTTTATTTTTCAATTAAGGTTATGGACGAATTCTCTCTATCAAGTCGGAAAAATTTTCTAAGGGCTCAAACTGAAATAGAAATCCTACAGTCATTGGATCATCCTTTTCTCCCAACATTATAAATGCACTTTGAAACAGACAATTTTCATGTTAAGTTATGGGTTTTTTCCTTGGAGGAGTTCTGCACACAATTCAGTAACGACATCCAAGCAAGCACTTCCTTGAGCTTGCAGCACGATATGATACTTAACCCTTTTCAAGTTTTGTTTCATGGGTAGGAAAATGTGTTTTTTTCAATAATATGTTGTGATGTTAACATATGGGTTTGAATTTCTATGTGAAATTATTTTGGTACATTTCACTTGTTCGACATATAGTTTAAAAAAATAGTGGTGTTAATTCTAGCACATTAGTTTCTTATGGATTGGTAACCATTGATAAAGTTTGGGCAGTCTCTTAAAATTTCTACTTCTGCTTGCACTGGTAGAATAATTGCGAGATATTATAAGCAAATCTTGATGAAAAACTAGCTGATTATTTGTTTTTGCAGAAGGAAATATGGTATTATGTGGTGAAAAAACCAAACAATTCCCCAAAAATACAGTAAAAAATCAAATAGTTCCCAATATAATACAATAATAGACCAAACAATATTATACAAACTTTTAAATATTAAAATTTAATGTATATTTTATAGAGATATGCACTAGAAAGAGATGCACATGATTTATGCAAATTATGTCCATAACATCTATGGCACAATTTATTGTAGGGGATCCATGTAAAAAAAAATTGTTTATTGAAACTTGAAGTGATGGCATATTCCATCGCATCAAAACTAGAAATAGTGGCAATTCTTTGGTCCTTTGTTTTATTTTCTTGTTTTATATTTTTTTTGGACAAAGATAGTTGTCTTAAAAATCCAAAAGGCCTAGGTTTCACCTGTAGGTTGAGAGTCCACGTTTGAGATAGGTTCCATTTTCTAGATTGAACATCATTTCTAGAACTATGTTGGAGCTCTCACAAATCAACCTTTTTTTCTTTTTAGTAACAAACTTTAATCCTCTACCAAATTTGCATAGAGTATTTCCTTACAAATTGGTTACATAATAGAAAGCCAAAAAAGAGCATAACTTTCTAAAGAGATGAATGATGATTTTAATTCAACCTTTATTTATGTTAGTGATAAATGATACAACTAAGCTGATCTGAGATCCAAAAGTTTTGTTTCTTTCCATTTCTTATTCTTTGTGTTCCTCCTTTCATCTCCTTGTTGTGTGAGGTGTTGACGATGGGGCATAAAACTTTTTCTTGTAATTTTGATTGATGCCCTGAAATATTCTTGTGTCCAAAAGTCTATCTGTGACACTGGGGCTTCCCTTGGGGGGGATCTTCAGTCCATGTGTCCACCACTTGATTCTTTTGTACCTTTTATATGAGAGGTATTTATTTATTTTGTTGGGGATCTTACTTAAGTAGATATTATACCCTTAGCTACATTTCAAAGTGTTGTAATAATTTCTGAGGACCTCTTCTTTTCCTTGACTCGAGGTGGTGGATTTACCAACCTTGTTATGCGGAATTCTACTCTATGGATAAACTAGTTTTCCCTGAGTGTGGTGTTCCTTCACTTACAACAACAGAATAAAGGTAAATCTTATTTTCTCTAAGACAAATAGATAAACAAAATGGAAAGAGACCTACTTGTTATCCTTCGCTCTTGTTCCTCTTCTTTCATTGCTTCCGTCACTCTCAATCCAACTAAAATCACCAAATCAATACCTGCAATTAAATATAGAAGACAACAAATGACATACAAATATATAATATATATCTCTCTTAACCAAATATAACTGATTAGATCTAATAATGCATACACATTTATAGGATACATTCACAAGATATAAGTGTATATATGAGAGAAAGAACAAATATATTTATTAAGAAAGTAGGAGGAGAATATTACAACCAATAGATCGATTCATCATCAACCTGCTCCAACTTCATTTCGTCCTCATCACACCAAGCATCAATCTAGCAACATCACAGTACTTAAGCTCTCATCAATTGAGAATCCGACAACAAAACACTACACAAATTTCTTCCTCCGTAGCACTTAGATGAGTGCTCAATTTATAGGGAAATTGTATGTTATTTCTCAATAAATGGAATTGAATGGATTTCTAATAATATATGATACATGTTTCTAGGTTCAATGCTAATGGATGAACACATGTATTTGAAGTATGACACCTATGAGCTCTTCTAGAAGACATTGAACATGTGGATATTCCCGGAACAATGATGATTTCGCTCCCACGAGACCAACACACCCTTAAGTGTGAGGAAGTGCTTTGAAAATCACCCTTGCATGGGGGTAAGTGCTTTGCAACGCACTTAGGCCCATTCAAAGGATTTTTTATGATTCAATGGGTCATTTTAAATTTACTTCAAACATTGAAATTCTCATGAATTAAAGCCATCAATGGAATGACTTCTCTAGGGCATGTAGCAACTGAATTAGGGTATGATAGACCCCGTTAGTATTGAATTAGGGGATGATAGACCCTGTTCGTACTAGTCTTAGGGATGATTCAAAAATTGACCTATAATAGCTGCCCCTTAAATCATGAAGCCAAAATAATGATAATATTTAGATGAGATGCTTTATGATGTGATGAGTAGGATCTTAAGCGGACGGTGACCTACATCAACTTGCAATACATTACATCATGATATCTTGTACATCTTGGGCATGAATTTCTGATGGAGGCATACCCATGCTCATCACATAAACTATCATAACACATACATAAATCAGACAGTTGTCTACATATATAGGCCCATGATCGGATGACCATCTGTATGTAAATCCATCGTACATATGATGTGGTACAATTCCTAAAATCACAACCCGGATGGATGAAACTAGATCTGTGGTCTTCTATCTCATTTACTTGATCATTCAAAGTACAAGTCTAACCATGTGAATTCTGATCTGAAGTCAAACATGGGAATACATCGTCTGATTACCAACCGTTGATGTAAGTTGTTAAAAAACGTGAGA
>JAXQQM020092397.1:0-10700 GCA_034641835.2 Pinus albicaulis
GGCACCCACCTGCGCTCGTTTACCAGCCTCTCCTGGAAGGGAGCTCCAACCCCAACTGCTTACCGCCTTTCCCGCCCACGGCTACGACCCTCGATCGCGTTTATCACCTCACTCCTGGAAGGGAGCTCCCACCCCCTGACTCGTTTACCAGCCTCTCCTGGAAGGGAGCTACGACCCCTGATCTCGTTTACCAGCCTCTCCTGGAAGGGAGCTACAACCCCCTGACTGAAAGCTACAACCCTCAGCACCACCTTGGACCACGTTTCATCAATTTTCACACTGGATCCAACCACTTTAATAGAACACAACTTGCAGGCCACAATTCATCATATTTCCAGACCGAACCCTTTCCATACTTTTAAGCACAAACATACATCATCAACAGATACATATCAACACAGATCAGATAGCAGAACATATCAGATATTTCATACCCCTTGCTTCAGCAAACCCTAGTTTGCATACGCGCTTTTATTTCACTGATGCCGCGTATATACGCGCTTCCGTCCACACAAACCAGCGTATACCACAGTGTATATTTTATTGCGCATACGCGCTTTCTCTTCGCTGAAGTCGCGTATATACGCGCTTCCTCCACGGCGAAGTAGCGTATAGATCTTCAATCATTACAGAGCAGCATACTTCATCAGATCAGATATTCAGTTCAGATCTACCCTTTTTCTTCAGACAGATTTTCGCCTAGATGCTCGCCTCATCACAGATCTAAGCCTTCCATAATCAGATCTAACAAATACAAGAGAAATTCAGATCTAGATCCCCTTCTTCATCATTGGTGCATCATACAATCAGATTTATCATTCAAGTGTAACCCTTTCCATTCAGATATACTTCAGAGAGAAGTATTCATTCAAGCTCAGACATCTTGCACCCTCGCTCATCTTGTGCACAATGAATTTCTTCTCCTTTTATATGATTATCCTTTTTCAATACCATGAGCCCCTTTTTCAATACCATGGACCAAAACAATACCATAAGCCCAAAACTACCTGGACTGGGTCAATTAGGCGGATCATTACCCAATACTATGGGTCAATACCATGGTGGTTACCCTTGGATTTGCACTTTTTGAGCGCTTTAGCCCATACGCGACTTGGCACGTTCTTTTCCGCGTGCATACGCGACTTCCCCTAGGCCAATCCGCGTATACCAAGTGACATACTCTTTTTATTATATTTTGAGCACATTCTGAATTCCTTTCTTTATTGCCTTCTGTTCACACTGTAGATACATCATATTTCCTTCATCAAACCATATTCTATCAAGCACAACTTCATCAAGTAAGTTGTCATCATCTTCATCAAGTGGGTTGCCTTTCAAAGACAACACTCAGCATCGTATTGTCAACAAACATCATATCACATCAGATTTACATCATATACCAAGTCCATCAAGTCAAGAATAACTTCATCAGGTGGATTGCCATCAAGGACAACATCTGTCAACAGTCGCATGCCTTCATCCTCATTCAGTGGGTTGCCATCAAGGACAACACTCTGCATCATATTTCCAACAATTTTGTTGGGAAAAATACTGAGAGGGGGATGAATCAAGACACAGAGATAGGAAAAACTTTTACTTCTTTCATTCCTTTCTTAAACCCATACGTCACTTTCTTCAAGAACCGCGCACATACGCGGCTCCCCTTGGCGGAACTCGTATACAGAGATTCGTACATGTAATTAACTCTTCACTTAGATCATTCCATCATTCATTTATCAGATGTTCAATAAACTGTAAACATGTGCAGTAATAACAGAATAATCCATCACACAAAGCATCACACATGAACACCAGGATTTTTAGGTGGAAACCCAAATCGGGAGAAAACCACCGCTGCAGTTGCTCAGCCTTCAATATTTTTATTATAGAGAAAACATATTACAACATATGTGCTGGTGCAGACTTGACCAGCATGCAGGCACCCACCTGCGCTCGTTTACCAGCCTCTCCTGGAAGGGAGCTCCAACCCCCTGACTCGTTTACCAGCCTCTCCTGGAAGGGGGCTACGACCCCCCGATCTCGTTTACCAGCCTCACCTGGAAGGGAGCTACGACCCCGGCTCCTCTTGGAGTAAACCACGGAGAGCTCACGACCCCACGATCTCGTTTACCACGGCCTCACGGAAGGGAGCTACGACCCCACGGTAGAGGCTACAACCTTCGGCCACCACCTTGGACCACGTTTCATCGAATTTTCACCTGGATCAACCACTTTAATAGAACACAACCTTATAGGCCACATTTCATCATATTTCCAGACCAGACCCTTTCCAAACTTTTAAGCATAAACATACATCACCAACAGATACTTAACAACACAGATCAGATAGCAGAAACACAGCAGAACAGATCGGATATTTCATACCCTTTGCTTCAGCAAACCCTAGTTTGCATACGCGCTTTCACTTCACTGATGTCGCGTATATACGCGCTTCCGTCCACACAAACCAGCGTATACCTCGGTGTATATTTTATTGCGCATACGCGCTTTCTCTTCGACGAAGAGAGCTGCGTATATCACGCTTCCTCATGACAAAGAAGCACGTATAGATCTTCAATCATTACAGAGCAGCATACTTCATCAGATCAGATATTCAGTTCAGATCTCCCCTTTTTCTTCAGACAGATGTTCGCCTTGATGCTCGCCTCATCACAGATCTAAGCCTTCCATAATCAGATCTAACAAATACAAGAGCAATTCAGATCTAGATGCCCTTCTTCATCATTGGTGCATCATACAATCAGATTTATCATTCAAGTGTAACCCTTTCCATTCAGATATACTTCAGAGATAAGTATTCATTCAAGCTCAGACATCTTGCACCCACACTCATGATTTGCACAATGAATTTCTTCTCCTTATATAGGTTTACCCTTTTTATACTACAGGCCCCTTTTTCAATACCATGGACCAAAACAATACCATAAGCCCAAAACTACTGTGGAAGGGATTCGATTAAGGCGGATCATTACCCAATACCATGGGTCAATACCATGGTGGTTACCCTTGGTTTTGCACTTTTTGAGCGCTTTAGCCCATACGCGACTTGGCACGTTCTTTTTCGCGTGCATACGCGACTTCCCCTAGGCCAATCCGCGTATACCAAGTGACATACTCTTTTTATTATATTTTGAGCACATTCTGAATTCCTTTCTTTATTTCCTTCTGTTCACACTGTAGATACATCAGATTTCCTTCATCAAACCATATTCTATCAAGCACAACTTCATCAAGTAAGTTGTCATCATCTTCATCAAGTGGGTTGCCTTTCAAAGACAACACTCAGCATCGTATTGTCAACAAACATCATATCACATCAGATTTACATCATTTACCAAGTCCATCAAGTCAAGAATAACTTCATCAAGTGGATTTCCATCAAGGACAACATCTGTCAACAGTCGCATGCCTTCATCCTCATTCAGTGGGTTGCCATCAAGGACAACACTCTGCATCATATTTCCAACAATCTCCCCCTTTGGACTTGATGGCAACCACGATGGTGTTTGGTTACCACAACAGATAGATACCATGTCACTCTCCCAAATATGTCACATCATTACCTTATCTTTATTCAAACACCATGTCACTCTCCCCCTTTGACATCAAGGGCAAAGGGCGGATCAAAAACCAACATTCTCCCCTTTTCTCCTCATGTGGAAGAAACATTCTGCAGATCTGATATGTGCTGAAGTGGCCAAGCTCCCCCTGAGTTCATGCTGAATATTTTTCAATGAAGTACATGACTCTATGATCTTTCTATCACCAAAAGACTCATACTTACATCAAATAACCAACCAAGTGGATTTACATATAAGACTCAAGTACCCAACCAGGTGGGTTTACACATTTCAACTCAGCTACCCAACCAAGTGGGTTTACAAAAATTGACAAGTCCTTACATGACTGAATATAGCAATTTACATCATGAGTCTCAACAAGACATTTACACCAAACTACAAAAATAACTTTGAGACCAACACCAGAAAGTCCTCAAGAAAGAGAACATATTTCAGAATCAACATAATGCCAACAATGCATTATACTCAGCAAGGCCAATGCTCCCCCTGAATCTGTGCAATCAAACAATCTTTCCAAAAGACTAAGGCTCCCCCTTAGTTTGTGCATCCTGAAAACTTCCACCAACAAATCATCAAGGCATCTTCATCAAAACATTAGAAACAGATTTATGAGAACTAGAACACCACCAGAGATACCAAACAGCACTGCAGCTGTGCTGAAGAGAGCTGAACCAACCAAGAATTGTCAGCAACCAACCATACGCGGTTTTATGTGCAGGAACTCGCGTACATACGCGACTGTGTTTCAGGAAACCCGCGTATCCCAAGCCATCTTCTAAAAATTTATGCAGATCTGATTCTCTATGAGGAAAAGACAATGTTCAGCTTCTTTCTGAGATATTTGACTGCTTCCCTGGACTACATATATAACAGAATAGTGTAGTTGTGTCTTCAAGCGTCATCCAATGGTTGTAGCATAAGCTCATTAGTAACCAAGCCTCCAGATCCTTTGCAGCATCAATACATTCTTTCCAAAAGAGATTATCATACCAGAACAACATCTTCAGATATGTGTCAAGCAATCATCCATGTGGTCCAAAATCACCATGATCTTCAAGATGTAACAAGAAGTAACATATGTAGGCAAAAGATCTCAACCATAGCAACCAAACTCTATATGATCTGAAACAAACGATATCCAACTCATCCACACAAAGATACTTATCAGCAACCAGGGCTCAAAATCTCATCATAATAATCCATGTACCAAATCATCATCATTTGATCATGAGTATCACCAAGACCAAAGAATAAGCAGTCATATTTCCAACAATGCAACCATTAGAATTCAACCTGCTACTCCCCCTAAACCAGTGCTTCTTCCTTAACTTCTGAAATCTGAGATACCTTCAACAGCAAGTCATCAATAACAATCTCTGCATGATCTGTCCTCATCTCTAAACTATAAGACTTTCATCTCAACAATGAATGCTCTTCATCATAAAGCAACCAGGCTTCATCCATAATATTCAACACAAGAACCCATGCATCATTTCATTATCATGAGTATAACTAGAATGATGCTAACAGTGCAATCATCAGCAGTCATACTGATGCTCCCCCTGGACCTGCAGCGGATCTTGGTATCGAGATCGATTTCTTATCATCAATGCATACGCGATTGCGTCTTACGGAACTACATGTATCATTGACTTTAGTTAATGGAACTGCGTATGGAAAGTGAAGCATAGAAAATTTCCATCTTCTTTCATATCTTCTGAGCTTGTTCCTCCTGTCTTTTTGTCCTTTCCCATGATTGTCTTTGTCGAGGAAGTAAACATAACCAGAATAATCAAATCAACCATGAAAGTCATCATGCATTGCTCCCCTTGTGACGATACATTACTAAATCTCATAATGTATCCCACATCATTCTTGTAGTCAATCGGAGAAGTAAGCTTCCAGAAGTGGAGACTTTGATGGGAATTTAATTCCCTACGTTTCTGATCGGTCCTCCTTATTTTTCCAAATTTTCTTGAGCTTTCCAACGATTAATGTTGAAAATTGTCCACTTTCCCAGATCTGTTCATCCATTCTTTTTCTGCATGTAAATACTTAGCCACAAAGCATAACATCTCATGTGGCCGGAGAAATAATCATAAGAATCATAATGAGTATTTCTATTCTTCCTCCATTTACAATTAAGCTGGTTATGTCCATACTTGTTACATGAAAAACAATACCACTGAAGAAGCTAGAGTACCTTTCTGAGTAGAATTTGTTTGTTTGTGGCTGAAATGATCTGCTCCTGCAATTTTCTGCAACATGCCCATAATTATGACATTTAAAACATTCAACGTTCTTGAATGAATTGTTTTGAGAATTCATGATTGTTGGTTGATCTTTTGTTTCTTTCAACACATCAGGTTTTGCATTGAGATCTTGAATTTTTGGCGATTCCTTGTGGCTAGATTCTCCTTTAACGATTTCATGAAACCAAGACCATGTTTGATAGCGAGGAGACCTTTGATTACTCAGAATATTGTCCGGGATATTAGTACTATCATGAAACCTCAACGAGTTTACCTTTTCTTCAGATTTACCTTTGAGAATGTTTACCTCAACCTCCAAGGCTTGACATTGCTTTGTCATGCTTTCTTCTTTTCTTCTTCCATCTTCAACTTGATCCTTCAGATTTAGGATCTCTTCTTTCAGCCAATTTTCGTTTTCTTCACATGTTTGTTCCAGCTCTTCATTCTTCTTATTTGATTTTTCCAGATATTCTTTGAGAGAGATAATTTCTACTTCAAGGCCTTCCTTTTCAAAGGATTGTAGAGGTTCCTCATTCTCCTTACTTGATGCTTCTAGATCTGCCTGCAGAGAGATGATTGCAACTTCAAGTCCTTCATTCTTCTTGCTTGATTTTTCAAGATCTGCTTCTAGTTCTTTAATTCGATTGGATGCATAAGTATGAAACCTTTGATACTTGTCCACCTGTCCATTCAACATTTCTATTTGATCTTTCATTTTGAGAGATCATCTCTTTGTAGGTAGTTTATTGCTTATTGTATGAACTTTGTAGTTCTTCTTCTTTAATCTTGAGAGCTTCTTCTAGATCCACAACTTTACTTTCACTATCTTTACTATTGTTTGCCTGAAGAAGAGTATTACAAGTGGCCTTCTCCTTTTTCTTCTTTGCCATGAGTGCTTGTAGATCTTCGTTGGGAATACATTTTCATCTTCTTCAATTTTTGCTATACATGATTTGAGGTATCTCCTTTCCTCGAGTAACCTTCTTCTTTGCTTCTTATGCAGGCACTTTCGGATCTTGGTCGAATCTTCTTCATCTTCTTTGGACACTTCATCATCTCTTCTTTTGCATAATAACTCTTTCTCTTCTCAAATTGTTTCCCTTTACCATGCTTTTCTTTATAAGGACATTTTGCAGCATAATGACCAACTTTTCCACACTCAAAACATTTGAAGGGAAGCTTACCTTTGAATCTTCCGGTACCAAGTTGGAGTTTTCTCACAAAATTCGCTTCTTCTTCGGATATATAGTTGGATTCCTTGACAACTTCCTTTTCTTTTCCTTTTGTAGATGCCTTAAAAGCAGCTTCTTTGATTTGAGAAGGACCTTCTTGTCTCATTTCAAAAGCAGTCAGAATACCATGTAATTGAACAATAGTAAGGGTTTAAATCTTGTCTTTCTTGATAAACGAAACTTTAGAGTCAAATTTTGAAGTCAAAGATCTAGAGACCTTTTCCACCGAGGTAGTATCGGCCATGATTCACCCAAATTTCTCATCCAGGTTACAATATCATCTAGACGAAGAAAAGCGGCAACACTTTCATCACTATGCATCTTCAAATTTTCATATTCAATTCTAAGAGTTTGGAGTTTTGCACTTTTACCTTTGTGTCTCATGTAGCTTAGAATGATTTTTGTCCCATATTTCTTTTGCTGAATGTAGTTGCATCACTTTAGCAAATTATGATTCAGACATGCTTCCTAACAAGACATTCACTGCTTTGGCACTGATTTCATACTTCTTCCTTTCTGCTGCATCGGTAGGAATACTTGCTGGGTATTGATAACCTTCTTCCACGATTGCCCATACATCTGCACTAAGACTTTGCAGATATGCTTTTGTTCGTACCTTCCAGAATATCAGATTGCTTCCATTGAATAGAGGTGGCTTTATAGACATTACTCCTTCTTGACTTCCCATTGCGACGGATCTCCTTTAAGCGATCAAGCTTCTGCACAAGGACCTGCTCCGATACCAATTGTTGGGAAAAAATACTGAGAGGGGGGGGGGGGGTGAATCAGTATTTACAGCATAATCAAAACATTTTACTCTTTCATTCCTTAAAACCCATACGCTACTTTCCTTCAGTAAACCTGCGTATATACGCGGATCCCCTTTGTGAAACTCGCATATACAGAGATCTAGATATGTAATTAACTCTTCACTTAGATCATTCAATCATTCATTCATCAGATGTTCAATAAACTTTAAACATGTGCAGTAATAACAGAATAAACCATCACACAAAGCATCACACATGAACACCAGGATTTTTAGGTGGAAACCCAAATCGGGAGAAAACCACCGCTGCAGTTGCTCGGCCTTCAATATTTTATTATAGAGAAAACATCTTACAACATATGTGCTGGCGCAGACTTGACCAGCACGCAGGCACCCACCTGCGCTCGTTTACCAGCCTCTCCTGGAAGGGAGCTCCAACCCCCTGACTCGTTTACCAGCCTCTCCTGGAAGGGAGCTACGACCCCCCGATCTCGTTTACCGGCCTCACCTGGAAGGGAGCTCCAACCCCACGGCTCGTTTACCAGCCTTTCCTGGATCGAGCTCGACCCCACGATCTCGTTTGCCCGGCGTCTCACCTGGAAGGGAGCTACGACCCCCTGACTGAAGGCTACAACCTTCAGCACCACCTTGGACCACGTTTCATCAATTTTCACACTGGATCCAACCACTTCAATAGAACACAACTTGCAGGCCACAATTCATCATATTTCCAGACAGAACCCTTTCCATACTTTTAAGCACAAACATACATCATCAACAGATACATATCAACACAGATCAGATAGCAGAAACACAGCAGAACAGATCAGATATTTCATACCCCTTGCTTCAGCAAACCCTAGTATGAATACGCGCTTTTACTTCACTGATGTCGCGTATATACGCGCTTCCGTCCACACAAACCAGCGTATACCTCAGTGTATATTTTATTGCGCATACGCGCTTTATCTTCGCTGAAGCTGCGTATATACGCGCTTCCTCCGCGGCGAAGTAGCGTATAGATCTTTAATCATTACAGAGCAGCATACTTCATCAGATCAGATATTCAGTTGAGATCTACCCTTTTTCTTCAGACAGATGTTCGCCTTGATGCTCGCCTCATCACCGATCTAAGCCTTCCCTAATCAGATCTAACAAATACAAGAGCAATTCAGATCTAGATCCCTTTCTTCATCATTGGTGCATCATACAATCAGATTTATCATTCAAGTGTAACCCTTTCCATTCAGATATACTTCAGAGAGAAGTATTCACTCAAGCTCAGACATCTTGCACTCACACTCATATTGTGCACAATGAATTTCTTCTCCTTTTATATGATTATCCTTTTTCAATACCATGAGCCCCTTTTTCAATACCATGGACCAAAACAATACCATAAGCCCAAAACTACCTGGACGGGGTCAATTAGGCGGATCATTACCCAATACAATGGGTCAATACCATGGTGATTACCCTTGGTTTTGCACTTTTTGAGCGCTTTAGCCCATACGCGACTTGGCACGTTCTTTTCCGCGTGCATACGCGACTTCCCCTAGGCCAATCCGCGTATACCAAGTGACATACTCTTTTTATTATATTTTGAGCACATTCTGAATTCCTTTCTTTATTGCCTTCTGTTCACACTGTAGATACATCAGATTTCCTTCATCAAACCATATTATATCAAGCACAACTTCATCAAGTAAGTTGTCATCATCTTCATCAAGTGGGTTGCCTTTCAAAGACAACACTCAGCATCGTATTGTCAACAAACATCATTTTACATCATTTACCAAGTCCATCAAGTCAAGAATAACTTCATCAGGTGGATTGCCATCAAGGACAACATCGTCGGCAGTCGCATGTCTTCATCTTCATTTAGTGGGTTGCCATCAAGGACAACATCCTGTATCATATTTCCAACAATCTCCCCCTTTGGACTTGATGGCAACCACGATGGTGTTTGGTTACCACAGCAGATAGATATCATGTCACTCTCCAAAATATGTCACATCATTATCTTCTCTTTATTCAAACACCATGTCACTCTCCCCCTTTGACATCAAGGGCAAAGGGCGGATCAAAAACCAACATTCTCCCCTTTTCTCCTCATGTGAAAGAAACATTCTGTAGATCTGATATGTGCTGAAGTGGCCAAGCTCCCCCTGAGTTCATGCTGAATCTTTAAACATATTTGTCAATGAAGTACATGACTCTATGAACTTCCTATCACTAAAGACTCATACTTACATCAAATATCCAACCAAGTGGATTTACACATAAGACTCAAGTACCCAACCAAGTGGGTTTACACATTTCAACTCAGCTACCCAACCAAGTGGGTTTACAAAAATTTGACAAGTCCTTACATGACTGAATATAGTAATTTACATCATGAGTCTCAACAAGACATTTACACCAAACTACAAAAATAACTTTAAGACCAACACCAGAAAGTCCTCAAGAAAGAGAACATATTTCAGAATCAACATAATGCCAACAATGCATTATACGCAGCAAGGCCAATGCTCCCCCTGAATCTGTGCAACCAAACAATCTTTCCAAAAGACTAAGGCTCCCCCTTAGTTTGTGCATCCTGAAAACTTTCACCAACAAATCATCAAGGCATCTTCATCAAAACATTAGAAACGGAATTATGAGAACTGGAACACCACCAGAGATACCAAACAGTATCAGAGATACCAAACATCATTGCAGCTGCGCTGAAGAGAGCTGAACCAACCAAAAATTGTCAGCAACCAACCATACGCGGTTTTCTGTGCAGGAACTCGCGTACATACGCGACTGTGTTTCAGGAAACCCGCGTATCCCAAGCCATCTT
>JAXQQM020076737.1:0-25754 GCA_034641835.2 Pinus albicaulis
TCCTACAATGAAGTCAAAAGTAAGGTCACCAAAGAAATGGCCTTGTCACTGTTTGACTTGCGGCCTGAAGACAAAAAACGTCTAAAGATTGCAAGATTCAATGATCCTATTATTGCACCCCATATTTATGAGAAGTTCCTATATGAATACGGGAAGTTCCCAAATAATGATGAGGTGCCGCAATATTTTGTTAGAATGTTGTTTGCTCAATTTCAAGAGCACATGGACCCTAACTATACAGACACTGGGTCCAAATTCTATGAAGCTGGAAAAGGTCGTACATATGAACGACCTGATGCTATGCGAGATGTTGGGTTTAGGCCTCCAGCACCTCGTTTAGTAGCTCGACCACCTAGGGTAGTTGCACTTCCAGAGGAGTTAGCCCTTATCTCCAGTGCTGCATCAAAAATGAGGGATAAGATACAAGAACATATTGTAGCTGCTTTAGGAGGGGTGGAAGTCGGCTTAGGGACGAGCCAACCTTCATCTAGTGCAAGAGAGCATCCATTTGTGAGTGTCCCAAATGATGTGTTGAGGGAGATGGAGCGAGATGAGATTATTAAGTATGCAGCCTCATGTAGAGACCACTATGAGCAATCCAGGACAATACAAATGCACACCATGGGCGAGGTATGTACAAACAGGTTTTGATCTAACATGTTTTTTTGGTGTATATATACATTTAGTCTCAAAAAACTGACGCCAATATATTTATTTAACTTATGCAGTTTACAACATTCCTAGAACAACATTGCCCTTCCCCTCGTGCTCATTCTGTAGATCGTGGACACGATCATGTACAGGTGCCACAACCATTACTCATTACTATCTATCTATATTTTTGTATGTCAAATTGAAATTGAATTTATGTCACAGATTTATTGGTACGAGTCTTAACATTATGGAATTTTCAGATTAGTGCTACACATGAAGGGCTGCCTGAAGAGATTATTCCTTCTGAGGTTCCAGTCATGACACAGGTATTGATACTTTTCGTTAAGCATATTTATAGTGTTTATTATATTTCTTTTCGTAAACTTGACTGTTAACTTTGGTTTCTACTTTTCAGGGTACAGAGGATATTGACATGATGCAGACTGAGCCTCTGGGGCATTGTGGGCCCATGACAGCGCAGTGAGAGAGGGACATCGTGGGCCAAGAGGAACAACGTAGTTTGGTGGGGGGCGGATGAGAGCAAGGCTCTCAAAGCATAAAAAGGGGAAGAGGCTCCTCATTCTCTCATTTTATTATGCATCTCTGATTTCTGTCTTTTGACATTGAGCACACTTTGCTATTGGGCAAAGTTTGCAAGTGTTGTTTAGCACACTGGGTGTCTCCGAGCGGAGATCCCAACCTCAGCCCCAGGGAACTTAGAGTGCCTGCTCGGGTCAGGAGTTCTATCCATCTTTTTGCAGGAGGAAGCCATAACATCTTCAACCAGGATTATGCATTTTCTTGGACAACGCAGTCTCTTGGAGAGATCATGCAGCTTGTGGTAGAGGCAGTTACAGTGAGGATATATCAGGGATTTCTGCCCGAGGATAGTTTGAAGGGATCAAACCCGCACTATTTCATCATGTTGGCACAGGAAGAGGCCATCATTTGCAGAGGATCATTCAGGGCCAACATATTTTATTGGGATAGTGTTATTTCTCAAGGAAGGTCAAATTCCGGGGTCATCCATTTCGGGATTCCTTTCTGGGCTTTTCTGGGTATTTGGAGGAGAGCTCATTCCCAAAATTTCATATTTTTTCTAGGCAGGGGAACAGCCCCAAAGAGCCATCCCATTCTAGCAATAGCGGCAGTACGGCGACAACAACAACAACATTTGGGGATTACGCAGTCCTTCACAGCGCAACCATTCCTTGAGCATTTTTTAGAGTATTTCCAGCTTGTCTTGTGAAAGCCAAGGTGCCACCATTCTGATCACCTTTGTACTCATTGCATCTTTCAGTTACATAATAAAATGGCTCAGCGTTTCTCCATATTTTGCATTATTCGTGTGATGTCTCTCTATTTGATGTAGATGCTTGTTTATGTTGTTGTGTATCACTGTTTATTTCTATTCAGAATATTACACATCTTAGTGTTACCATTTTGAACACTGAGCAAGAATTTATGCAAGATGCCTCATAATTTTTCCCCTCAAAATATATGTTCACATGAAGACAATTCCTATGAAGGATTTTCTTTTGATTTTCAAAAGTGAAATTCAGGATAGACAAAATAGTAAGGTCCTTGCCAAGGCACAAAATTCAGAATCAACAAATGGTGTTGAATCTATACTACTTAGTGACAATGAAGAGGATAAGAATGGGAGTATTGGAGAAGAGATAAAGATAAAGAGTGTGAAAAAAGCTTGTTACCCTAGGAGCTTTTGATGAGCAGCAGTTGGTGTTGTATCTGCTCAGGAGGATGTTCACAATTGCAAAATTGAATAAAATATACAAAAGTTGACACACACTCGAGACATTTTATTTTCTTACAAGCAAAACAATCTCAACAAAGTCTCTGTAGCCCTGAAAAATTATACAATAGATAAAAATCAAATCGATGAATATCAAGCAAACTCAAATGCTAGTAGAGACATGCCATTGTCTGTGCCCAGGAAAAGTTTTTCCCATCTTGGATCTTCATTCAGGAAATGACATGAAGGAGTTAGAACTTATCTCCAAGTGAAACTGTTTTACCTTCAAGAAATTTCTGCAAATCTAAGCTCTTAGAAGAGACAGATTTGGCAGATCCTCAGGAGCCATGTTACAATGCAACTTCTAACAACATTTTATTGCAATAATCTACACAACCAATCTCGGTTGCTAGAAACATAAACCCCTGCAATTTCTTCTTGATATCCTCTATTGATCTATATAGATATAGATACTACATATAAATTTAGAAGGTAGTCAATGTGGTCCTCCACTATTTAGGAGGGCCACTTTGCCAAGAGGCAGAAGAATCTCCAACAAGGATTAAACATACATTAATTTTGAAATGCATCGAAGCTTCCTTGCATTATCCTAATAATTTTTTCTTCAAAATAGAGGTATTATTCATCAGCTTCTTTGTTTTACTTTTCACCCTTTTCTTAGTTGCAATATATTATCTGAGAAGTGGGGACTAGTTTTGGCAATGTGATTAAACGAATAGGATTAACTGAGTGGAAAAAAAAATAGACGGAAGATTTACCGTGGACATGTATAAAAAAATACTAGAAATTGTTATTCATGAACATTAACCATTAAATCTATTAGTGATTGTTGTTTGTAATTTTTAATATATTAAATTTTGTCGGTTACAGTTGAGGGCCACCCAAAGGAAACGGTTCATGTTCAGAAGTGTTGTGAACTTATGCAACAAATTAATATCAAATAAACAAATTATGCAACAAATAAATATCAAGTATGTGTGTGTGGGGAGTAGGGGTAAGATAAAAAATCATACTGTAACAGTCTAACTATACTCTATACGATATATGAGAACAAGCAGCAACATCTTGTGATGTGCAAAAATGCTGAAATTCATCTTGTGATGTACAAAAATGACGAAATTCTTTAAATGGACAGTTTAGATGCAAAATGGCTAAATATTATCTTCGTAGATTGAACTAGAATACTGAGGTCATTCTGTGCATGGATATCTTATCTCGGACAATGAGGGGGAAGTTGTCTATGTCTTTTAGTCCAACTAATTAATTTTTCCCCATGTTTAGGTTATACTTATCAGTGATCACCTTATGGGAAGCTCATTCAGCACAACTTCTCAACAAGCAGAACTGCTTCATTCACACAGAATATCTGTGCATTAAGGAATTCCCAACAAATACTAGAGAGGCTGTATGCTGTGAGTTTCCGAATGCAAACAACACAAATTGAATGTCCATTGAAGCATGTGAAATATATAACAAGCAGCATACGTATATGTTTGTGGGGAAAGAAACTTTTTTGATATTTGGAATAGACTCGAACAAATAACAACAGATTGAAGCACATAACACAAATGAACAAAACAAGATTGAAGAAACAAATAACAGATGAAACATATAAAGAGATAAAATGTCTGTCAAGCTTCAAGGTTGACCAATCAAAATCTTAAGGAACCCTCCAAGACAATATTGTCTCTAAGACTCATAGAAAGACTGCTTAAAGAGCCAAGAAATCATACGCTTTAACACAAGCACACAAAGAAGAGAATTGTAAATGTGTAGAACATGTCAACTACACTCCAAAGCCTAAAAAAGTCAATAGGAAGATGGACTCGTGATAACTTTCATACTTTGCTCTGAAACCTGAACATAACAAATGGCATGGTCTAGCAGTAAAAAAGTCTCATAATAAGATGTCTATGCTGACCTCTTGCTCTGTTACACAATCTTGTAAACATGTGAGATGCTTAATTTATTCTGTATAAGATGGTTGAAATCCCACCATGGCTATTAATTATCTCTAGAAGAAAGCAAGGTAAAACATCATGTATTCATTCAAATAGATTGCAATCTACTAAGGTGTCTTCACATGAATGGCATGCACAACAACATTTCCGGATGGATTTTGTTAAAGGCTTCCTGATCTTGAATCAAAACCTTGATGAATCTGCATCATAAATTATGTATGAGATGGTATAAGATCACTGTAAATTTTAAAAGTGGCACATCACTACCAACATGCTCTTTCGTAGAAATATAGATGCAAGCTCTAGTCACAACTCATATTAGTGATCAACAACATAATCACTCCTCATCATGATCAAAATTATCACCACTAATAGACAAGGGATCATCAACATGAGCTACATAAATAATATGGCTCAAAGTTTGAGGACTCCTAAAACTCCTCTACAACTTTAGTAGTAGTAGTAGTAGCAAAAATAGACATCAAAACTACAAATCACTGAGCAACATGGTCTCTCATGAAACTCATAATTGATTCATCGCTACTAGAAATGGGATCATCAACAAGAGATACATAAACATCATCTAGCTCAAAGTCTTCAGACTTGGATTGCTCAACATTATAACATGATAGAAATTGAAAAAGTTTAACATGCCTAACCAATGATTTTGGTTTGAGTGAAGAGTTCATCTCCTCAACCTTAAAATGCAGTAGAAAAAGATTAGCATGCCTAACCAGTTGTTTTCCTTTGATTGAAGGGTACATCAAGGTTCTTAAAGGACTTCATGCTCTTGATCAAATGCCAATATCATTCCCTTACACATGATAGAATCAAATGGAAACATTGCAAATTTCCAAACCATGAAACCCTGAAAACCATTAAGTCTGCTGAATTTTGAGTGAAACCTAAAATTCTAGTTTCTCCATATGAAATCTAATGAGGTCGAAACCACTCTTAAACATCCTGAGTCATTTCATGGTAATGTTAAAAATTTAAGTAAAAGGAGTTATTTTAACATTTAAGAATTTAACATTACCATGAAATGCCAATGCTTCCCTTACCTCCACATCAGCCCTAAAACCCATTTCTGGCCGTGCGTGGGTCCGCATAGGGAAAGAGTAGCCAAATGAACCCCCCCCCCTTGGCTCCAAATCAGCCCTAAACCTTAACTGCGGCCGTGTGTGGGTCCACGTAGGAGGTTAGCACCTAACCGGCCGGTTAGGTCCGGTTTTTTCCAAAAATAGGTGAAATGCCCTCTTAAGCCAGGTTGCTTGGCCAGTTTCGACCGCTGGGCCATCTGACCGGCCGGTTTGGCAGGTTACCGGTTCAAACCGGCCAGTTTTTAAAACTATGGCTAATACAAGATTATAACAATAAGAAAAATGCCCAAATACAATTGCGGCTAGAAGAAAAACCCCTCTAGGGGCTGCAGATAGGAGGGATAGGCCTCCTAGAGGCTGTGGCTGCTCAATAGATCCAAGTAGTGCAAGTGCGTGAAAAGTGGAGATGAGAGAGCTAGGTCACTAGCTTGTTTTGAAAGGTATCAAGAAAACTTGGGCAATGGAGGAAGGCTAATAGGTAATTTGAGATTGAGAGTAGATCTTGATATGAACCATAGGGTTTGAGGTTGATTTTATATGAGTAATTCTCATATGTGTCAACAAGTAGACTGCTTGTTTAGGAAGACTCGAGGTGGCTGGAGGGTCGAGAAGACAATAGATCCAAGTAGTGCAAGTGCATGAAAAATGGAGATGAGAGAGCTAGGTCACAATTTGATGCATAGCTGAAAGGGTTATTACATGTGGGAGATTAGATAAATATATTAGTGTTATGCACCAACCACAAAATTACTTTTCCAATAACCTAAAGTAAGAGAGATGATGCACCAAAGCCGCACCTAATTTGACATTGATCTGATTGTTTCAAGCATGTATATTATGGTTTTAACTTGGCATCGATCTGATTGTTTCAAGCATCGATCATGATCACCATCATATCCATACAAAAAAAGGGGCGAGTTAAGATCATCTAGGAGTAAAAATGATGGACACATTAAATCACCATATATTAATTATCTGGCAAAGCACCCTAATCCAGTATATCATAATATATTATTTGTACCAACACACATCTAAGCATCCACATGTCAATTTATTTGTTCAAGCAATCCACAATATAGTCTTAAACTATATAAAGTCCAATGCATTGTAGCAATTATATGTTCTAACCCTAGAATCAATGATCTGAAATTGTGAGAACAAAGAATTTCTCATACAGAGATTGACTGTAGGGGCATTCACCGGATATATCACCTTTACTAGAAAGGATGAATCCGGAGGCTACCTGGCCCTTCTACAGACTCTGCCTAAAGAAATAAAATGTAATCACAAAGATTCGATCAATGAAAGTATTTGTTTTAACTGCAAAGTATTCATTGACCCAACTTTAATGTGTGAATAGACAAGTATCCATATTCTGCAAATGAAGTGTAGAGGTTTGATGATGAACTGATAAATTTTGTTCTCTGTTTAAATCTGCTTGGGAAAAGTTTGCTTATAAAAATTTACTGTTTAAAGGAGCAGAATCTGAAAATATGCAGCAAAATTATACAATATGACATCAAATAATTGTTAAAACGGTTCACCCCTCTCTTGGGCTACCTCCGTTGGATCAAGCCTCCCAAAATGGGCTTGTCCTCTTTGATTAAATTGCTCAAAATGTGAATACAACTGTATAGAAGCCTCAAAGGGAAAAATACAATGCAAATTAAGATTTAGAAGGCTGTAATCAGTATAAAATGACTACAAAATCACCTCCATTGGATGAAGGTAGTCCAAAACAACTCTTCTTTCCTTAGGCCCTAGTGGCTCCACGACCAAAAACGCTGGTAAATTCTCTATTAGAGTGCCCTGATGGCTCTGCAAACACTCCCAGCAGCTCCAGAATGTTGAAGAGACCCAGATTCAAAAAAAAATTCATCCAAAAAGGACTTTCCTAGCCAAAGTTATGGCTCATTTACTCCAGCTGCCAGTTGGCCTAAAAAAACTCCAGTTAAGTTTAGTTATCTGACACTAATTTTGCAAATCATGGCGCTGAATTCGGCGGAGCCACTTGCAGTTTCATTAAATGCTGGTCGATCATGTTCACATGTGCCGGAAGTTTTGGCAAACGGTTTTCAAACTGCGGTTTAACTCCGCACGTATTTTTTTTGAAACCATACATACGTTACATGCCGCTCCCATGTAACGTTTTGAAGCCCACGTAATCCATGACGTTACCATACCATATGTTATACGTTTTAATGTATACCCCACGTGCCCTTTAAAAAACATTAGAATTGTGGGTTTAAAACCGTTTCATAAAATTTCAATTTTAGAACTTAAAAACATATGCGTGGGTTTTAGAATTAATATGAATTTTAATTAATATAATTAATATATATTTTAATTTAATTAATATTTAATATATATATATATAAAATATTAATATAATATATGATTTTTTAAATCAAATAAAATATCAAATTTTTTAATATATATAAAATATTAATTAAATTTTAATATATTAAAAATATTTCTCCACATTAAAATCATGAACCCATTCAGCATTAGAGGTCATTGGGCGATTTCAGAATGCAATATCTCCTCCATACGGTAACGGATTTGAGTGCCGTTCACGGAGTTGGGATCGTATCGCCGAGCTCTTTCCAGTGGATCTATTTCAGAGCAATTCTGAGAACTTTCATTTTTTAGCCTTTTTCTATGGCTTGGACTTGAGCTCCTGATCAATCAAAGTTCATTGTTCATCTTGAACAATGTGTTCCACTCATATGAAATGTGCTAGTGGCCAATTTTCCAAAATGGCATCATGATCATCTATCGATAACCTCCATTATCGTTGTTTTTTTCTACTCCACTTGCTTCAACTGCAGTCGAGTTGCTATGACCAAGTGACTATATTGGGCATAAATAACCTCTGGCTGGTAATCTTGAAAAATAATATGATCTTTACATTTCTTTACTTCTTCAAAGAAATGTCCCATTAACACCATTGAACCGATTGGGTATGTATAATTTGATGGATCATTATACTCTTGCAACATCGTGGATTTAGACATAGTGCATCGTAATAAATAATAATGCACTTTTTCTTGATTATTTTCTGGTGCAATGACAGCAAATACATCACCTTCTCTAACCATATCAGAGACACGATCATTATCATTGTCAATCATAGCCAGTTCATTTTCCATTTCCTTATCACTCACGTTTCCAAATGGGGGCAATGTTGTCAATTGTTCGAGTTTCCATGGTTGAACAAATTTATTAATTTGGTTTTCACATTCATCGATGGACTCAATTCTATCAATACATGCATAACAAAAGCAAGAGCACTTTCGTTTCTCAATGCAATGTATATTTGTCATGTCCTTACTCCTAATTGAGTGTAAACTTCTTGTTTTAGGGATTACACTGGCATTATATGGCAATGATCTATCAACATCACCCATTGCAATATTCCAAAAGTACCTGCTTGAGAAAAACACACACATATGTATGAGTCAAATTTTGAAAAATATTAAATATTTTTTTGATAACAAAATACGTGCACATATATGTATACACATATATATATCTACACATGTATAATCTATTGTTAGTTAAATGTGTATGCTTACCTGTGCACATGAGCCATCCTTGGGTTTGATACATGACTTAAATTGTCCTTGCACCAATTAACAACATCTAAAGAATTTGCAAGTCGGCAAGCTGAGTGATTCAATTGATACCTCCTAAGTGCACGTTTTACACATGCCCCAGCACCATCATGCTCTCCTTTTCCATGCCCTGTCTCAAATAAATTCCATGTATGTCGAATGTTGATTTTCCTATGAAGACGAGACAACCAATAGAACGATCTTGCTGATTTAAATTGACCAACACAACCATCTGACCATACCCAATGTTCTTTAAAAGTGACTCTTCGTTTCAACAATTCATTATAAATAACATTAAAACAATGTTGAACAAAACACGTGTCATGTGTTCGATCATCACTGATGTAGAAATGGTACTCCTTAATCACCTCACGATTATTTTCATCGTTATCAAAACCATCGACAGCAAGCTCTGCGTGTCTATACAAAATATGCACAAATATTGATACTTGGTCTGAATGATAATACTCACTTTGTATCTCCTTTTGTGGACTAAACGTGTAATTCTCAGCGAAATCAACCACTGATAATATTGTTCCTTTTGGGAACACCTCACGTGATTGCTTGAACTATAAATCTTGCCATCGTGCTATATGACAATTCTTAATATATTTGTATATTTGCACCTTGAACTTCTCCATAAAAGATGTCACTAGAATCTCGTCATCAAGTAAAGTGATCTTTTTTGATGTTGTGCTTGAATCTGCAACAGGAGTGTAAGTAACATATTCATATCTCTTCCAATTCAGACTGAGATTTGACAGTCTGGGATCATTAGGATCAATGGGATACTTTTCATCATAGAGTGCCAAATGAGAACATTTGTCGCATTTTCTTCCACCAACACATTCCTTTTTATAAAATAATTCATTATTCTCTCGTGGACATAATATCTTTGATCACAAACACTTGAAGGAGGAGGGTCATTTGACCAATATTTTATGCCAAAATTTACAAATGTCTCATACAATAATTCGAATTCTACATTGTATCGACAACAACATGTGTCTCAAACAGTGATAGGCCTGACATACCATGGTTTAAGCTTCACAAATGTGCTAAGGGAAATCTTCACATCAGTATTACTCTCCATAAAGCTCTCGAATAATTCTACTTGACTAACCTGTGTTATATGTTTGGAATGAGATTCATAAACTCCCTTAGATATACGGCGTCGCAGTTGATCCTTTTCATTTGGCGACACACGAGAGTTCGAATCCCAAAACTCTTTTACCCTATCCCTCACACCATCAAGAAGTCTATCATGATATGGACGCCTGCAGATATTAGCCCAACATGCAAGTTCATCATTCTCATTTATCTGAGTTCTAAATTTTGAATGCCTCCATAAACTTTTTCTTGATGTTTTAATAAATTTTGAAATTGTTGACATCAACCGACTTGATGAAGTTCCTTTCACAACTGCACCTGTTAAAAGTGCTCTACGAGCATTCTTTGCAACATTAGATCGCCCTTTGGCTAGTATGCCAAGCGCCGATGTCACATTTTTTGTTACCATTTCATTTGCTAAAACCTCCTTTTCACTTTTAATGCCCAATAATTCCACAGCATTTTTGAGAGATTTGTGCTTTATAAGTCCACGTAATAGTTGAGCTTGTGCTATGATAGATAAACCTTCAAAAGTATGTTTCAATACAGATTTTACTTTATCTCGAACTGTCCTTTTAGCCAATGGTGGTCCCAATTCTTCAATACTAGTTGCATCCATATTTTCTAGAAACTTGTAGTTGTATACAACGTTCTTGGAACTTCCAATTAATTGCAGTGAAATTGGATGTGTGGTAGTATCTTCTTGTGGTTCTGATGTTGTCCCTGCATAAAAAACAATATTAAAAATTCTAATTTGAAATTGACATGTATACATATTTTTAATTTTAAAACTATTTTGAACTACAATGTTTAAAAAAAAAAATACAATTTATTCAAATTGAAGAAACTATTAACTCACCAGTGACATTGATATCAATATTCTCTTGGACATTTGTGGTAGTATCTTCTTGTGGTTCTGATGTTGTCCCTGCATAAAAAACAATATTAAAACTTCTAATTTGAAATTGATCTATATACATATTTTTAATTTTAAAAATATTTTGAACTACAATGTTTAAAAAAAAAAAACAATTTATTCAAATTGAAGAAACTATTGACTCACTAGTGACATCAATATCAATATTCTCTTGGACATTTGTGGTAGTATCTTCTTGTGGTTCTGATGTTGTCCCTGCATAAAAAACAATATTAAAACTTCTAATTTGAAATTGACCTATATACATATTTTTAATTTTAAAACTATTTTGAACTACAACGTTTAAAAAAAATATACAAAATTCAAATTGAAGAAACTAAATTGACTCACCAGTGACATCGATATCAATTATATTCTTGTTGACAAGTTCCTCAAAATTTCTCATTTCCTCGTCATTGTCATGTACCTCTACATCTATTTCACGATGCTCTACCTCCACATTTCTTTCATGCCTTAATCTTTCCCTTTCCTCTCGCCTTTTTTTTTGTAATCTCTCATTTTTATCCTTTAAATATTTTCTTTTTCGATCGTACCTTGATATGCAATTCCTTCGGTTTCCCATGTTCACAAAATTGGAAACCTAAAATCCAATTCTATTTGGACCAAATACCTAACAAAACATAAAGAGTTCAGACTAAGTACTTTATGCTTTCATAGATTGCAAGATTGCAAAAATACTCCATGTCTTCATAGAGACATTATGCAAAAATATTTCATGCATGCACCCAAAAACATTTCAAAAAAAAAAATTGCACCCACAAAAACTTTCAAAAAATATTTCCCACCCAAAAAACTTGAAATTTTTTTTTTTGCCAAAAAAATTTTTGTACACAGAAAATAGATTGGAGCACCCTCACTAGATTGACAGTCACCCCTAAAATCCAGGCTCAAGAGGGAGAGCTAATTAGAAGAAGGTTGGTAAGATAGATCAACCTTTGGTCATTTCCCCTGGCAAAAAAACCCCATCGGCTAGCACCTATAGCCTCAGATTCCATCGGATGATTGGGTCATCAGGACATTGGCCAAAGCCCAATAAAGCATTGAAACAAAAACCCTCCAAAAAACAACAATCCTAACACATGTGGAAATCCAAAAACATTGTTTACATGGATGTCAGGTGGCAGTGACATGGGTAAGAGGTTGAAGTCGTGATGACATGGCCGAAAAAGTTCACATGGTAGCTTGAGGGGCTCACACATTACAGGTGATTTTAGCACTTTTGATAGGCCAAATAAATAGCTAGTGACGCATGGAAATCAGATGAGTAGGTGGGCATGTGACAAGTTCTTAGTGGTAGTATTAAACGAGATGTCAAAACCTATGGTAGGTGATGTGTAAGTAGAATTATTTCAAAATTGTTGTCATGGGACTTGAATTTTGACATTTTCGTTTGGAGTTTTATGTTGAAATGACCTATGACCTCTAAGAACTGATAAGAGTTGTTTAAATACCATTGTCATAGCCCCCAACCATGTAGGTCTTAGTAATAGACAACTAGGGATTTATCCTCTTGGAAATGTAGTCTCGAGACATTAACCTTGGACTCTTGCACATCAATGTGGAGACTCGCCTGAACTATGTACTTCAATATCTTCCATGTGAAGGGTATGGTTACGATGACAGGGCACAAGGTGTTGAGTGTTAAGTTCCTAGGACTAGTCCCATTAGACCATCAACCAATGAGCCACAACAACTCAAGAAGATAACTAGTGGAATCCATGATACCTAAGATTCAATAAGAGTTGTTACGACCATGGTTCTCGCCCTAAGTCACAAGAAACTACGCATTCAACAGTCACAATAGCTTCGACTATTGTTTTAGGCACTAAAATTATCAAAACAAATTTAGGTTGGAACTAGTTCAGGTCTAAATCTCTCTATTCACACCTTTATAATAGAAGATTTATTAAAGGGTTTTCAAGGATATCCAATTCCATCACTTCTTTGCAAAAGAAGGGTGTAAATTTTGAACTATCACCTAGGTGTCATGAAGAATCCTTTCAACATTTATAAGCTTTTCTAACGAGTGCACCCATATTGAAAATAATAGATCTGAATGAAGACTTTCTTGTGTGCACAGATGCATGTAAGGAAGGATTGGGTGGAGTTCTAATGAAAAATGGGCATGTAATATGATATGAGTCCATAAAATTAAAAGAACATGAGAGTAGCTATGTTCCCCATTATTTGGAGCTGTAAGATATCATACATGCTCTAAAAATGTGGAGGCATTAGTAACTCATGGGTAGGAGATTTGAATTGCAGATTGAGTACGGTGGTTTGAGAAATTTGTTTGAAGAACCAAATTTAAATGCCAAACAAATTATATGGTTGTGATATTGGTTGAATATGACTTTGAGATTAAGCACATAAAGGGGAAGGAGAATAAAGCAATTAATGCACTCAACATAAGGGTGCATGCTATGCATGCTACATCTATAAGTGTTTGCAGGTATGATTTAATAATTAGAATTTTATTGATGGGAATTTAAACTAGCAGTATGTGGAAATTAAGAGTAACCCACACAAGGAAAATTCGTAGCCAAAATACAAGGGCTATGAATTGAGCGAAGAAATAATTACTAGAAGAGTATTGCAACAATTAAAATTCAATCATTTTGGCTAGATCTAAAGAATAAAATGACTAATTACATAACCAGGTGTGTAGAATGTCAAAGAGTTAAGGTTGATCATAAGCACCCAGTTGGTTTGTTAGCGACCAATACCCATTCCTAAGTGGAAACAGATGTAGTGTCAACTGAATTCATTACTATTTTTCCCAGAACAACAAAAAGGAATGATTCTATAATAGTGGTGGTGGATAAATGCACCAAAGTTTCCCAATTTATTCTACTAAATTCAATGAAAAATATAACATAGCCAAAATTTTATATGTGGAAAATTTACAAGCTACATATGTGGAAATTTTCAAACTACAGGAAAAATTTGTAGGACGAAGTTGTAGGGTCAAAAATATGATCAAAGTTGCAAATTGATGCAATATTGAGCTATGGAAAAAGAAATCGGACCTTCGCAATTTTCTTTGGGTCGGAGTTCTGTGTAAAATTTTGCACGAGAAAACTGTTGACCGAAAAATTGCGTCGGTTTTTTATTGAAACATTTCATAAAACTTTTATATATAACATTCAATAAAACTCTCGGCTGAGAGTTTAGAAAGCTCTCGACCGAGAATTGTCTAAACTCTCGGCCGAGAGTTTTTATAAAAGTTTTATGAAATGTATCAATGAAAAACCGACGTAATCTTTTGGTCGACAATTTTCAACTCTCATCCGAGAGTTTTATTTTAATAACATATCTCCAAAATTCTTCATTCGTGCGGCATTCTGCACTGTCGTTTTCGCGAATTTTCATTTTTAACCCATCCACATCAACTCCTGAATTGGGAGATACAGGTTTGCAGGTAAGTCCGGTTGATGGAACCTACAACACTTTCTACATTGCTTTAGCCCTGCATATATACACCAGACAGGTATGGAAAACAATGTTTCTGAGAATGGAGAATCAAAGTTCACCAATGTCTACATATAGGGTTCATTCTACCTAGATTTGTCTTACTCGCTAATACTTCCACCTGGGTCTATGTCTTTATCGGACGAGGTGGAGATTGGCATTATCATTATCCTATCCATCTTTGCATATATGATTCTGTCGGCTCTTTTATATCAGTGTTTTTCGAATGGTCGAAAATACAAATAAATCTAACTCATCAACTGAATGCTCTATTGCTTCATCAACTGATTCTGATTATCAGTCTTCATCTGGTGCCCACAAATGGTATTGTCTATGGCGTAAGTGGGTTGACTCTTTTGTTATTTCCAGGCCATGCAAAAATTTCGGTTTTAGAATTGGTGATAGGTGGTGGACATGCCCTGGTTGTCTGTGTTGTTGTTGGTGTCACATTTAAATCTTGTTTTTGTTCCTGTGGGCCTGGTTTTTCCAGCTGCATCTATAGATTACATTCAGATGCAACACTTTTTTGGGTCTGAATTCTCACTCTTACTCTGCCATGATGATTGGTACTCTGCCTCAAGAAGCCTACTATTCTGCTGGAAGGACTATTTATCAATTGACTTCTTTATCTACTGACTACTGGACCTGTGTGCCTACTCATGCACTCCTGTTCGATCATGATCATTTGCTTCAACATCTGCTTTTTTAACTCCTAGCGGAGCTGTCACATGGGCCTGGTATTCATCACTAATTTGTTTATGTCAAAGTGAGCTGGATATGAGAACTTATGCAAGCAAGCGTGCCTGTTCAATTTTGATCTTCTTTTGTCAAAGTGTGGCAGTCCAGATGAAATATATCAGATAAGACATTTTTTTGTAGGCGAGATGGCTTTCATTTTGGTTGGATCCATAGTCATCATCAATACTATGCACCTTTTGGACCAGTCATGGGTTCACACTTGGTTTTCACAAGCGAGCCTGATCTGAAGACTGACATCTGAATGTCATAATTGTGCATCAGGAGAGCCAGTTTCTTCTAGTTATTTCTTTCATAACATCATAGTTTTTATTCTCATAAGATGCAATGGCTTATAGATTTCTACAGGGCCAACATTAGACACATCAAGCGAGTCTATTTTTGTCTATTATTATTATGTTTTTTCTTCAATCCTGATGAGTTCAGAAACAGATGGCAACATTTCCCCTTATTAAGGGTTGATCTGTTGATTTTTCTTTATCTGGACTCGCAATCTGTTTGGGATGTTATGCACCCATATTTGTATGATACCCACATACTGTTCTCACTTTGACTCCTCCTTTCTTAGAAGTTGTCACTTTGGAAACTGTTTCGGATCCAGTTTTCTTATCACCACATGATGGGAATGTAATGTTTTGTTAAATGCACTGTTAATAAAAACAAAGTTTTTTTATCAATTAATTCTTATCGAAATATTAGTATCTCTAGCTGGTGAGTTGGTGCAATATGATCGATCCAAATCTTGAAGGATTTGGATTTGACAAGAGGATGGTAGTCATTCAAGTGGCTGATTTATTTACACTGAGATTGATGTTCCAATGTTTCAGATGTTAGAGGGTCTAATTATTATATATTCCTGGGGGTGGTTGTCCATAAATCTATTTTCAACATATCTAGGTTACATTTGGGATTCTATTTCTGGTAATGACGGCGTTTGACATCTATTTGGGCTACATCTCAGAGGCTGGATAAAATATTATATTCCCTCTCTTCTGATGTCATAAGGGAATGTTCTATTTTTTCCTTTTTTTCCTTTCTGGGTAGATGTACTGACCATATTCTCATCGGGATCTTTCAAATGTTGAAGTGTGCGATCTGATTTTTCATCAGTGTCATGGACATTCTCACCTGTACTGCGATCTGATCTGATTTACTCCATTGATGTTTAAGACTTCTGTGGTTGTGCTTCAATGCATGAATAATGTACTCGGTGGAATGAGTTTTGTGGTCTTAGCTAAACTAACTGGTTCCCAGAATTTTGATGTGCCACCACCCTCATCGCAAGAAGAAAGGGCCAAGTTGTTACTAGATCAGGAAAAGGATCTACAATATGAACAATCTGCTTGATCCAGTCTGTTATATTAGGTTCTTGAAAATGTTTTAAATTGTTTGGTTTTAGAAGTATGCATAGTCAAGAAAAGATAAATAGATTGCCTAATATTAAGAGCCCCTTTATGATATTAAAGAACAATTTCAGTTATTGCCAAGAGTTCATTACTACATGAAATCTCTTTGGTTAGAGGAAGGTTTGAAAGGCCGGGAGTCCAGGAATGCAAAACAAATCATATGCAATATGAAATAGGCTAGTAGATGAATGGTTAGCTTGTTGTGAGACTCTGTTTTCATGTGAGTTGTCATTTCCAGTTTTTTTATCACTATAGTTTGCAGCATGGTTGAAAGGAACCAAATCCATGGGCAAGATCCTGGATTACCTAATGCCACATGATTAGTTTAAGCTGTTTTTTCCGAATTTTAAGCTGGAAATAAATGAATTTTCATTCCATGCTAAACAAGATACAAACATTATGGAACGATTGACATTTCTTCCAATGAAGTAGAATAACTTGATAAATTGTGTGATGGTTATCACTGTTGATCAGATGTTAAAGAAGAGAATTTCTAGCATATGCTTTATAAGACCAAGGGTAAATAGTGATTAACCCTCAAACCAAGTATTAGATTCATTTCTTTCCAATTTCTTGCTGCTGTGTTCTTGCTAGTTATGATAGGTGCTGAGTTTATTTAAATTAATTGTGAATCATCGGCCTTGATGACAAGCTAAAAATTTAAATTTCTATAATTATTCAGTTTTCTTATTATTGAATCTTGCTCACTTCCAAAAACCTTGTTTCTAAACTTATTGGTCCTTTATATTTTAACCAAGACCTTTCTCACAAGTAGGAAGCCATTGTGAAGGGCAATTATTATAATTGTTTCATGTATCCATTCTCTCTGATTACTGTACACCACTGTCTTTAGATAATAATTCGAAGCAAATTATAAGTGAAAATTTTGTCAACTTACTCACAAGTAGGAAGCCATTGTGAAGGGCAATTATTATAATTGTTTTATGTATCCATTCTCTCTGATTACTGTACTCCACTGCCTTTAGATAATAATTCGAAGCAAATTATAAGTACTTACTGGAGGCTTGTAAATCTACATTTCATTGGTATTTTAGTGATTGTTTGAAGGATCCATTTTCTTTGATTACTGTACTGATTGGCTATGGAATATGAGAAAGCTAGAGAAGTAACACAATCTCAAAACTATGGAATATGAGAAAGCTAGAGAAGTAACACAATCTCAAAACTATGGAATATCACTTTTGGTGTCATCGACACTTTCTTGTATGTATTATGGAAGAAAATTCCACACAAATCACCTTGTTACACATGCAAAATATTCGGGCATGAAGAATTTGATGATAATACTTGTAAGCTCAGTTAATTTGGTGTCATCAATGATCCAATGTTGGGTGGAATGGTTCAAAACTCTTTTCCATCCTATTTCTGCAAGTAATCTCTGTATGAAAGAAAAGGGAAAGAACACAATGATGCTCTTTTGGAAAATGCACTACAAGCCTGGCTTTACCTCCCTTCACCTTTACATCCCAAACTACAAACTCTAGTTTCTGAAATTGAGATTCTTAACTTGATAGTTTGAGTTCTTTCGTATCAAGCTTTCTGGCCAGACGGTGGAACAATAGCATTAGGTCAACTTACTGATTGCTTTGCAAAAAGAACAAAACAAAATAAAAGATTAAATGGGAAGTTTGGTGACTATCTCCATTTCTATTAAATGTTGTTCTTTCGATTCTTAAAACAAGGGTAAGTGAATGTAAAAGTATTGATTAGACGAAATCAATCAAAATTTTGTGTGGAGTTGCCATAAAAAAATGAATGAACAGTGATTTGAATGGCTAGAAAAACTTGTTTGAGGAAATATTTTAGAAATAGTTATCAACTTTGCCTTTGGATACTTAGGAGGAGTCGAATTTGTTCTGAACAAACATCTGTTGTAAAAGTAGAAAACATTCAAATACATGTCCTTTTGTTAAAACGGTTTCTTGCATTGTTACATGGCCATAAGTCAATAAACTGCTGGATTTCAAGACATGATTAAAAGGAAATGACAATAGGCAACAACATCATGTGGCATGGGAACTTTTGGTTTAGACAGTAATGTTTGAAATCATATCTAACATTCTACTACAATTATCCATATTCTTTGAACATTTTATTTTCTTTTGAATAAATATTTTATCCAATATGTTCCCTAACAAAAATTGCGAGCACAGATCACAGCCTTCCTTGATGCTGCACAGTTTGTTCTTTTTTGGATGATAACAAAATGTAGAATCTTCAAATCCTCTTGGGCACAAGCTTTCTGCACATGGTCATAATATGGCTGATAATTTTGTGTAGGTAACAATAAGTGTTGACACTGATAATGGACAACTGAGTACACAAGAACAGAATACAGTCAATGCAATAGTGGAAGCCAGGTAATCGTATTGATAAAATAGTGTGGATGGTAACTTTTTTATATAGAATTTAGTGAATTTTTTTTTTTAAAGTTATCTATAAAAAAATTAATAGTTATATAGGTGAAAGTTTTCTTGAAGTTTCTATAATGCACAATTATTCTTGAAGTTTCTATAATGCATAAATTTTCTTATGATATTTTCATGTAATGCCATTTATTTAAGGGTATGATGACTACATTGTAAGATGGATTTGGCCTAATGATTAATAAATCTAATATCAAGAATTGTTTTTTCCATAAAGGTTTCTAGGTTAATTTAGGGCATCCATGTGTCCTATTTTAGTGTTGCTATTATCCTCTAATTCCTCTCTTTCATTTTATAATATAAAAAGGACATTTTTCTTTTAATATGACGTCATTCAAAAAATAAGTTAAAAATAATTTATGGTTTAAGGTGGTCTATCTTCTTTAAATTCAAGTAATTTTACAATCCATGTGGTAAAAACCAATCCTTTTGTAAAAGTCTATTGTTAGAGCACTCATTATTAAAAGTTGATCGCTAAAATTCTAATTTACTCATTTATGTAGTAATTGTAGTAATCGACAAATAATAAGACAAACACTAGTGGTAAAAATCAACTTCTTATCACAAAGATAAAAATCTGATCAATTTGAAGAAAACCACTTAAAATAATTTTAGAAATTAAAATGAATAAAAAATATTATATACATTAATAAGCTATAATTTATTAAAATCCAATGTTAAACATTTTTAAACGTTTTCGCCTCAATATTTTATTCAATATGCAATAGATTTGATGGATGTTTTCACACATAATTATTTTTTGCATTATATAGGTTATAAAATATCCATTACAAGCCATCTAATATTAAATAATTTGTATTTATACTTCATAGCATCAATTCAAAGCTATATGATTAGCTCTATGCATTCAACACAATATACAACGAAAAAATCTTGAACCCTCCTCTTGAGTTGACATAAAAAAAACTCTACTCCTCCTTTGACATGATTTTGTGATGTATCTATATAACTTCACATTATATCCATTTCATTTCTCTAATATAAATTAGTTGGATATTAGTTTGAATTTTGATTAGTTTAATTATATAAATTTAATTATTGATAAAATTAGATAACATTAATTTATCAAAACAATTTTTATTATGTTATTTTTAAAGTTGTTGAAATTAAAAAAATTATAAAATATAATTAAATTATAATTTCATCTTTAATTATTAAATTTTTATTTTGATTTTTTTTGTAAGTTTAGCAGAGCCTTTCTATTTTCCATTAATCAAAAAAGAGAAAAGTAGGATATAATGAATAATGTTGGATAGCCTCAACCTGCTTGTAAGAAACCAGGTCTGTTGGCCACCTTAAAGAGTTATAGGCCAACCAAAATTCATAAAGTTTGAACCTAATATTGTTTGCTATATCCAATTTACTGTCCATTACATACAAGAACTTCAGAAATTAAATGCTACCTATAATATGCATGTCAAAATGACAAAAAGAAAAGGATTTCATAAAACTCAATCATCAGATCGATCGATATGTGTCGAGTCCTTAAAATTGGAGCTAGACATATCCACTTGATTCATACTTTTCAGTTGGCACTTCATGCGGCCTAGGAAGAAGTTATGGTGGTGTTGCAGAAGGTGGATTTCTTGGATATCCCTTCTCATTTAAGCTAAAATAGAGGAAACTTTTGCGTCCCCTCCAATTTCCTAAACATTGACTATGGCATTTGCCAATCTATATTTCAATGTCCAATAAGTATGGATAGACTATTGAAATAATGACAGTCTACTTCTAGTATTACGTGGATCCCTCAGAAACTCCATTTCTTCCTCTTGTATTTCACCCTCCTCTTTGGTTTCACAGTCACGCTCCCAACCTGAAATGAGTGATTTTACTTGAGAAGGAGTACCTGACATGTAGGTATCAAAAAGATTTTCTATAATTTCTTCCCCTCCTGTTTGGGCCCGCTTTGGACTTACTCTTGTTCTTATTTCCTTTTTCCTATGCAAAATTTTTCACTGCTTGACCTTTCACCATTCTGTCTTACAGGTGGAGTACCAATCATTGGATTAACTAACACTTCCGGGGTGAGTACGAAACCATGGCTAGACGAAAACCTATATATGATTTAAAAATGCCTGTGAAGTGTAACATAATTTCAATAATTTATTTAGTTAAATAACAGAGGAAAAGATCCTGATTACCGAGAGTAGCATCCTCATTTTTAGCAGTGTAATGCATGTCATCATTCCTTATTCCAGTCATCCGTAGAGCTATGAAGGTTGCAATAGGAAGGCTAGGAGAGGCTATCAGTTTCCAAAGAAACAGAAATTTCCTTAACTATTGCGAAAAATCATGCATGGATAGAGTGTTTCCATTCTCCTGCATCATGTGTAATAACACATGGAAGAGACTCCACTTAATAGGACTGAAACCCCACAGAATAGGACAAGAACCCCACCGACCAGACTCAAATCCCATAAAGTTGGACAAGAACCCATAGAAATTGGACCGAAACCCCATAAAACAAATGGATTAACAACAATCCAACCCTTTCGAGACCAGACTTTAGTAGTTCCACCATTACAATTAGGGCCCAAACCCCTCCTCTTCGTAACATTGTAAAAAATCTGAATAGGCAAAACCCTGGATGGGGTATCTAACAAAGTGCTACCCGTGAAAATGTCATTGGAAGCCATACACTGAACTTCATAGGATTGGCAGGCCAAGCTGTGAAGGTTACAGACAGGGCAGAAGGCCAGTCTAGTAGTGGAGATGGGGAAATGAGAAATAGGATAAGAGATGAGGAAATTCAAGATGGGGAAAAAGCAACTAGAGCCGATAGGAGGCCATGCAGAGCCAATTGAAAGACATGCAGATTTAAATTGGGTAAAATAAGGGTCGAGGAAATGAGTGACCTACGTAGAAACTGGGATGTTAACACCAAGCTCCTTAAAAATAACTAGAATGTACTAGAAAATAGAAAAATAAAAACCCTCAGCCCCCATACAGAAGAGGTAAGTAGGTTTAGAATAAAAAATACAGAAGAGGACAACAAGAAAATTTTCATATACTCCCCAATCCTTAATACAACAATAGTTCAAAGGCTTAACGACTGTAAAATTTCGCATTAATTTCAGTAAGTTTTCCCAAAATCCATACATCAAACAAAACGCCCATAATTTTTCATATCTTTCATACGCCTGCTCAAGTAAGAAGGTTTGAACATATTCCATAATTCAATCAAGACAATCATGAAAGATGAAACCTATTGGTATAGGAGGCTAACAGGTCCCATGGTGAGACATTTGAGGAAACGAGAATAGTTGAATTTTTTTTGAGAAGTTTGTGAGCAAGATTTGATGTCATTTTTACAGCCATAGAAGAGACAAAGGATCTGTTAGCGCTCGAATCTACCCTAGGCTGAAATAAGGTAAAACTCAAGGCAACATCAAACAAAGCTCAGCCTCGTAGCTAGCCCTACGAGGACAGGAGAGGGCTCTCTCCGGGTCTATCTTGGCAAAAGGTCTTCAAAGGGGCTGAGATGACTTAAAATGGGAACTGATTTTAGGCTAGCAAATAGATAGGAAAGGGGTTTTTTGATAAATGACTGGGTTTCTGGGTAGTATGGGGAAAAATGACAGCATGAGCAGGGAAATTAAATGAAAGACGCAGATTATCTCATGAGGCAAGATAGGCGAGAGCTTAAGCATCTAAATTGAATTAAAATGGGGTGAAAAGACAGTTGAGAGGCTGAAAAGGGCATGTGTGATGAATCCTTTTCAGACAGAAGAAGATACACAGAAAATGAATACTTTCCCAAGGCAGAGCAATAAATTGGATTCTACCTTTCTACTTAAAAGCATTCAACAGGCAATGATTATGAATGAACAATAAACATAACAAGAAACATATGAAAACAAAGGAAGAAACACAATGCTAAGTTGTTATCACAGGGATCTTATGAAACAGAGCTGCAACTTTCAATTAAATCTCTGTCAAAACTGTACAATGAAGCTCTCTGTTATTCCCTCTACACATTTCCCAAAACTCTCTAATCCTTTACAAATGTTTTACAATACAATAAATAAACTCCTCCATGAGAAAACAAATCGACCAAAAATAAGGGATTTGTTTTATCATCATTAACAAACCAAAGCTGCAAAGCCAATCAGCTGTTCTGAAGATAGAACAGCGCTCCCTTTGAAATGCTTTGATGACCTATTAAAAGACAAAAGCTGGAGTGCAGATCCTGTAAAATCATGACTGAAGACAAAATAGGCAATACACTCCTATTTTTCTGCTTATGTTGATATCTACGTTCTAATTTTGGCTTTTAGTTTTTGGCTTTTTCTCCTTCCCTTTGCCATTCGAATAAAACTAATTTTAAAATAAAAATAGTCTTAAATTCTGCTTTTGATGACGGGGAACAGAGTTCCGCCAATCCCAAATTGACACTCCTTAAACCTCTTGGGCCATGGGCTGAGACAGCTGTAGTTTCCTCATCAACTTCTCCAGCATCTGTCCGATATAAAACCTGTGAAAGATAACTCTCTATTTCTTCTGTTGGCCTCTCAACCACGCGCCAATATTCACCTTCAACTATCTCTACAGATGCTTCTCACTTTGACTTGGATTCACCAAACACCATGCCAATTAAATCTGTTTTAATCTCATGAAAACAAAAGTACTGCTCCTTAAAGTCATTTGCTATATTTATTTGAGAAACTGCAACAGTGTTTCAATTCTCCACTGGTTTCAACAAAAGCATCATGTGCTGCCAGAGCTTCAAATTTGTTTTCAGCTGTAATAAATGATAGTTGTGTTTCTTCTGCAACAGCTACAACAATTTTAATGTCAAACCCTTTTTTAGTATTAAGACCAGTTCCAATAGCAGTCTCTCCTTGCGCAAGCTGGTATATATGAGGTAATGTGTTTATAACACGGCTTACGCCATATTTTACCCGCGTTGCATTACCACTAAACTCTTGACCCAGAGTTAACAGAGTCACATCTTTGTCTTACTGCTAATAAACTTGAGTAATAGGACAAGTGCGAATGGCAACTCAAAGGACAGTATCATCGATGCTATAATGATTAACTGGCCAGCACTAGACGAGCCTCCAATAATAGCAACAGTTAAACTTGGGAAAATTGCCAGACATCGAGTTAAAAGGTTTTGAGGCCAAGGTTTGAAAGGAAAATTGAGAAATCCCTGCATAACATACTGGCCAGCATATGTTCCTGTAATAGTTGAATTTTGTCCGGAGGCCAGCAGTGAAATTGCGTTTGAAGTACAGTCTCCATAGTAGGAGAAATGCGATCATCGGCATACTCTTTAAAGGATACTACAACCACGCGCTCATCATGTATCTAAAGAAGTAGCCGACAGTGGCCTTTAAGCCCCAAAACCAGGCATTCACTTTTCACAGGAGATTCTGAAATTTCTTCTGAGGTGCCACCGGATATATGAGCAGTGAGAACGTGAACGTTGTGCTTCTCTAGAGTATAAAATATTGTGGCGAGCTGTCCTGGCCTACGTGCATTGCATATTCCGATCTGAGCATCTTCACCACAAACGTTGAGCACAACATTTGGGAATGACCAAGTTTGTAAAGTATGATCAATCGAAGATGATATTGAATGAGAAGCTCGTCTCCAGTTATCAACAACTGGTTCCGTGGAGTCCTGCAGTTCGAATTGATCTGAATTCCTTCGTGGCAGCAAATTGAGTCGATTTGATTTTTTGTAGAACAAATGCCAAAAATATTGCGTTCTGACCCTGTGCGCCGCGCGCATTCCCAGTGCACCGCGTGCAATGGGTGCGCCGCGCCCTTAGCAATTTACACTATCAGATTTTCCCCAGTGCGCCGCGCGCATTCCATGCGCCGCGCCAGTTTTGTATGCGTCACGCCCAAATTTCAACGCAGTCACAGCCCTTCCAAAATGAAATTCGCTCTTCCAGTTTGAAAACTCGACTTGGCTATGAGATTTTATAAATGTTTCTTGATATCTATTAGTATGGAAATGATTTAGGAAGACACTAAACTATTTTTATGGCATGAGCTTTGATATTTTAATTTGGCAAACTTTCTTTCTGATTTTGCAGGCTTTGGCACTTTGCTCATATCTTTAATGTAAACTTTGTCTTTTGTTTCCTCTTGACCTTCTTTAGCTGAAATGATGGTTCTTCTGTTGATTGTTTTGCAGGGATAGGAGCTGCTGAAGCTGAAATAGGGCTGCCATTGAAGAGCTGTAGAACTTGAGACATTTTGACAAATTACATATTTTAAAAAACACATTTGATGATTTCTTCTTCAAAACAGGGTTTTGAAGAAGAATCAATCTCGCATTATTGATGATGACATTCCTGAAATAAAAACTTACTGAACCTTCCTCTAGCCTGCAAGCGTTATTTCATACTTCTAAAGACAAAACCCTGGACTCAAGAATTAAAATGACTCGTTTTGACCAAAATGGCATTTAATGACTGAAAATGACGAGAAATGAACCTTGGTGAATTTGACTCTGACAGAGGACTGACAAGACTGAGTCTAACA
>JAXQQM020071858.1:0-86067 GCA_034641835.2 Pinus albicaulis
ACCAATGACGATGAACATTTTTTGATCGTCACTAAAAGTAACAAAAATAGCATTGGTGAGAGTCATTAAAAGATCGTCACTAGAAGTGTCACCAATGAGAGAATTATTGATGGGCCTTTAATGACCCTCACCAAACGTGTCATTGGAAATGGCTTTGGTTACTAACCTTAAAGTACCATAACTATTTACACTTACAGTGACGCTTTTTTAAGGACCATCACCATATGTGACATTGGTGACGGACCTTAAAGATCCATCACAAGCATGAACCTCACCAATGTCCTTTTTTCTTGTAGTTTTCATATGGTTTCACCCTCAAATTCTTCAAAACAAGTAGGAATTTTCTAGGGGCTGAGATTCACGAGCGAGTAGAAGACTCACAATGCTCTCAATGGATCTACTCAGGTTTGAATGCAACATTTGTGACACTTATCCCCAAGAAAGGTGCGGCGTTGGACACTGGAGGCTTCAGGTGAATTTCCCTTTGCAATTTTATTTACAAGATTATTTTAGGTTTTCTAGTATGGCGGCTAAAACCCCTACTCCACAACATCATCAGGCCCAAATAGTCAGGTTTCGTAGAAGGGCGACAAATAATGGATGGTATATTGCTGGCTCACAAGGTTGTTCACTCTTTATACTCATCTTGATCCCCAAGTATGCTTATCCCAAAAGCTTATGATCATTTTAATTGGGACTATTTATTTTCCATCCTTGCTACTTTGGGCTTCTCCCCTCCCCAGATAAGCTGGGTTAAATCCATGATTATGACCCAAATCTATTAAATCACTTTTAATGGAGCGCCCTCCCGAACCTTTCGTGGATCTAGCGTGCTTTCTTAAGGGGATCCCTTATCTCCCGTTCTTGTTATCATAGAAACATAAGGCTTGGTCTGACCTATCAAAGAGATGGTGGAATGGTGCAACCTCCAACACATAAATATATATGAAGAGGCTCCCCCAATCAACCACAAACAATTTTTTTATGATAACATGTTATATGGGAAACCTACCTTAAAAGAATCTAAGTAATTTGGATCTATTCTAGAGCTCTTCCTACAGGCATCAGGCACACTAATTAATGGCGAAAAATATAACATATTCTTATTCAACGCCCATCCTATAGTGGAAATCAATTTGGCTAGGACATTAGGATTCAGAACTGGATCACTACCCAACACTTACCTTGGACAGATCTTTCTTGTGAAGGAGGTTTTACAGGCTATTCCCATATACCATCTCTCATCTCTTCTGGCCCCAAAAGCATATATAACGATCTCATGGTCAAATTCTAGATATTTCTCTGGTTTGGACCGCAGATCGGCCGAAACTAGGCCTTCTTAGCTTGGGATAAATTATGTAAACCAAAGATCCACAACAGTCTAGGCTTAAAATATTTAGAGATATTATCGCATGCCCTCATTTGAAAAGTATGGTAGCATTGGTTGCAGAGAATACAGGAGATATGGAAGCATCTCTAGACATTTAAATATAGTGTTGCAGGTTGGTAATATCTATTAAAGCACTACCACAACTTACTAAATGGCTACTCCATTTAGAGTCAGGAAAAAGATCACCATGACCTAATTCGAGATCATGGGTTCTAGGATATCAAGAATGGAAGCAAGGCTAGATTTTTGGAGGAAGCTTGGATAAAGCACCCCATACTAGCCCAGAAGCATACCCTCAGAGATCTCCAAATATTTATGACTTAGCTGGGAGCATGTTACACAACAGTTTTTCATGTTTCCTATACTCCCTGTTCCTGATATTGGAGGTCCTTTAACAGTGACCCTTGTGTCTATTTTCCCTCATCAAAATGTGCCATTAAATATGTTACAGTATACTGAACAAACTCTCCGTTGACCATTCCTAAAGAAGCTCCTTAAAAACATGTTTATCTGGACCGGCGTGCCCTCTTCTTGTCTTACTCGTGTCGATTCCTCTTTTTTTGTCTGGACCAATGCTGATCACCATTGTAATGGAGATCATACCCATGCCAATCAAATTTTGGAAGGTTTTTAAAAATGTAAATGAATCTTTGAGATCTGGAAGCTTTGTGGGCAGAGAGCTGGTATTTCCTTCATGGGGATAGGGCTAAGCTTTTCTCTTTTGGATTCTTGTTCCTAAAAAAGAGGAACCACCCAAGGAGATAAACCATTTCCCCACCTTAAGTGGATCCATTTTCTCTCTCCCTTCACTATAAAGTGGACATCCTCCCATACCTCTTCTAGTTAGAATAGAGATAGAAGAAAAATAGAGAGGGAATTCTTGAAATAGGCATTGAAGGAGAGTTGAGATGTTTGGCTTTTTTGTATCAAGTTGAAACAAGTGCTTTGGAGACATGCCTAGATGAGGACCCATTGAAGTAGAGTTGTGACATCAAGGCACGGGTTGCAACTCCCCCTCTCTATATTAATATGATACAAATTATTCTTATTTTCCACTCTTTTCTATAATGTATGATTGTATTTATAGTATTGCTTGATCAACTAGATAGTTTTTTTATGCCAAATATATGTTGTTATTTCATGTTTGTTGTTGTTTGATCTCTTGTACAGGTAACTAAGCCATGGTGACAGCGAGGATCTGAATACGAAGTGCAAAGGATAAAAGGATTCAAGCGACGAGCAACATCAATTCGAGGTAGGTCATCTATATACAATCTGTGTCCATTTTCAATCTAGGAAAGTAAGAATTAGATTGTTCCATGTTGTTACTAGACCCATCGTAGGGCTTGAGGGATCATCTCTATCCACATAGACGATTTTCCTACATTACTAATTGGCGACTCCGCTGGGGACTAATTGCCTTTAGTCTCTTGTTTTCACTCTTTGACTTTTAGTTTTGTCATCGATCTTTTGTCGAGTCTCCATCTCCTTTAATATGTAGCTTCTGTAACTGCTTACAGATAATCATCTCTCTGTTAAAGTTATAAGCCTACTGTTAGTTCAGTAAACCCTTTCATTTTTTACTCTTCTCCTAGATTGATTCTGGTGTTGCTTTAAAAGTCGTGTCTATCAGCATTGAATGCATTTACACAGTAGTTCTTTTCCTCTTCCAGTGCGAGTTGCAGCCTAATGGCCACGTTGATTTCTATGTACATCTTTTTTAGGGTTTCTAACTATTTGTCTGCCAGTGTGTCTAATCCTTCTGAGTTTTATTTACTATTTGGATAAATCCTATTATTCTCTGTTCAACGACACTTTTGATTCAATTTCTCCATCTTCGGTCTTCTCCTTTGCAAAGAAAGTGCATCCTTATCGTCCTAGGGATTCTATGTGTTTTCGGGTCATCTTAATGCTTGCATGCTTTGTTGATTTCGAGACTTATTATTGAGTAAAATATTGTCGTATATTTTATGATTTTTGTTCGATTCAGCTTGTTTTTTCAGTTGATTCTCACGATTATAACTTTCAAGTGTTAACCTTGTGTGAATTTGGGTTTGTTTTCAGCATCAAGCATAGATTAGATTGTTTGATTTCGACTAAAGTTTGTTTTTCTTTGAGTGATTGATCAGTGTAAAAATTAGGAGTGTCTTTTTTTGAGGAAACGAGTTTGGGACTCTCTTTGATTTTTGGATATTTATCTCTAGTACTATTTTGAGAGATTTAATTACTACTCAAAGAAAGTGATTACTTTTGGATTTCATTCTACATTTTGCATTGTGCTTATAAATAAAAGCAAAAATATTTTTGCTTTTGTTTTTGCTTTTAAAATGAAAATTTCATTTCAATTCGCTTCCAGTGAGTTTAGTGAAAGATAATAAATTGAAAAAAAATATTGTTTCACTTTAGGATAGTGCACTTGAAGAAAAAAGTGAATGTCATTCCATGCATTTATTTTTCTTTTTGCATTGATTGTATGAATTCATTCTCCCCAATTAACGTATTCTTCATCGAAATGAATGATTTCTTCTCTCATTTAGCTACATCCTAGGGATTTAGGTGACATTGGTAGGACTTTGAAACTGAGACATAATTCAAGATAAGCTTAAAATTTATTCAATCAACCTAAGGAGCATTTAGAACCTAACGAATCATGTTTAGAGGTCTAGGCTAGAGACGTATTCCGACGTCATTAAGTGTAGGATTTTTTGCTAACAGTCTGCGTTACAAGCCTGGGGTGATATCCCACCCCACGTACGGAAGCATATTGACGTATGATAAGTATATTTTTGGATGCTCTCATCCAAATGTTACGCATCAGACAACACTACTACAGACTTGAACTCCCACGTACCGTCGCGTATATTTTAGGAGACAATGTTACACCATTTTTTGTCATCTAACCTGTTACTATTAGATGGACCAAATTACACCATGTAAGACCAATTTTACCCTAAGTAAAATTGCTTTCACTATGAAAAAAACTTAGTAAACCTCATTTATTTAATTTTTAATGGTCTAAACAGGAAACCCCATGAGGAAATATTAAATAAATCTACATTTGTTTGATTTTCCTCACAGTAATGAGTTGAAAAATAGTTTAATTAATATTCCCCAATATATTAACTAAATAGAAAAATTAATTAGATAAATCAAGATTATCTTATTATTTTCTAGAATAATTATTTAAACCTTATTTAAACAATATTCTTACAATTTTGACTAAATCATTTATAACAATCGAATAAATCATTATTTATTTGATTATTACTTCAACTATTATTTTTAAATAATAAATAAATCATTTATTTATTTATTATTTAAAAATAAAGGATTCGCCAAAGTCAAATTCTTTTTCCTCCAACAAATATAATAAAATATTCCATAAAAGTTGGATCTTGATTTGGTTACTAATATTTTAATTATGCACCAATATCTAGATCTATACTTAATATTTTGTTATAAATAGAAGGGTTTTCCATTCATTCACTACCTTTTGTTACCTAAAGATCACTTTGGATCTACAATTTTGGTCTGACTTTGATCCTCCATCATTGTCATATTTTGCTACCATTTTTCTTGTGTGCTCCCTTTGAGTTCCATTTTTGTGTGGGTCTTCTACACCATCAAGAGAGAGATATTTTAGATCTGAAGTGTTGAGGACTTACAAGAACCCATCCCATTGAGGGGGACTGGTAACATCTTTCTATGTTCCCTTCCCAGGTGTCAAAAAATACAGAAAATTCTTCAAAACAATCTTGTCTTTTCTATTGGATGCATGGAGAAACTCTTGCTTTTATTTACTGCTTAATGTCTTTTAATGCATAAATCTAGATTTTGCAGCATTTGTCTTGGTCAAATAATTGCAGATCTAAGGATATTGGCAACCATATTTTTTTTTAGGGATGTTTGTTATACACGACTAAAGTTAGACTTTTTTCATACGCTTGCAATTAAGATTCATACTAACAGACACTATTAGGTTGCAAACCTGCAGTAGGTAACTGAGTCGACTGCTTTGTAGATGTGATACACCGAGCAAAACATTCGGGGAGATAGGCGGCCATGCATTAAGTCCTTTCTAATTTCTCTTTCATTTGATCACCAAGGTTCATATTTCAGTTCAAGGATACTAGGTAATCCTTTATGCCTAGTTCAACCCTTTTGATTTGTTTTGTTTTTAATTTCTAAAATTTATCGTCCACGATAACAATTTACCCATGCTCATCTCCTTATCCGATATTAGGTTGAGATCAATGGAAACAGTTCCTGATTTCACCAACCAAGGAATCCCATCATATGGGAATCCTGTTCCTTTTCCTTCTTTCAGAAATGTTTGTGCCCCGTATATTGTGATGTTGTCCCTAATGGGATTAACCATTGGTCTATCAGTTTGGTTATTTTCGACCCTTGTGGTTTCGAATGTAAAAACTATTTCTCAACCAAGTTCTCCTCTGTATAAATCATGTCGACCCCATGTTGATCTTAAAGTTGACCTCTCACCTTCTCCTATCATTTCTTCACCTGGTTCTTCCTCTTCGCTTGGTGAAAGTTTGGATTCTAGTAACTAGGTGGCTAAGAAGAAGAAGAAGAATTCGAAGAAGAAAAAGGGAAATAAACAAGGGGGTAAACCAACAACCATTTCTACCCATGCAACTAATTTTTAGAAAACTCCCATTTCATCCCGTAAAGTCAAATTACCTTGCAAGCTATGTGAGGGTGACCATTTTATTAGAGACTTCCATGATATCCCCAAGGTGTTAGAAGTGTGGTCCGTTGGCGTAATTCATCCTTTGTCATCAACCTCTGGACATCATGGTGATGATGAAACTTCAGCTAGAGATAATAAGACTTGTAAGAAACAGGGTAAGATCAAAATTCCCTGTAGGTGATGTGAAGGGAACCAACACATTCACCTATGTCCTTATATGGATGAAGATTCTAAAGTGTTGGATGCCATTACAACTTCTGAGTCCTGTCTTCTAGTTGGTTACTGAAAATTTTCTTCGATTCCTCCACTATTTGAGAAATTAATTGACCAGGATTCATCTATGGTCGATTCTACTCTCTCTGAAAGTCAGTCTCATGAGTCCATTCATGAAGAATCATTGGTTGAGAAAATGGTCGACCTAAGTCTACCCACGGCTCATCAGGTATTTCCTGTAGAGAGTGGATCTCCTATAACTTGGGTTCTATTTGTTTCCTTAGATTCCTATCACTGCAATTTAAGAGGGCAATCCTCCTGCTCTCGGTCCCGAGGTCCAGGACGATGATCCTTCTGCTCCCGTAAAGTAATGGGATAGTCCACTTATGCCTACGACACCCCCCCTCCATGCATTTTGGTCGCTTCCTTTGATTGGATTCGATTCATAGGATATTGTATTTCTTCTTACGTGCCCTTTGAGATCACTGTACAGGCCTGTAATATGGTCGTAGCAATCATGATTATAGATGAAGGCAGATATGTTAGTATTCTATCTTAAAGTACCTGACAAGATTTGGTTCCCCATAGCTTGTGCCTATTACTCAGAACCTGCTGGCTTTTAACAGAGGAACCAGTCAACCATTAGGATTCCGATTATTTATTTAGAGAAAATATTTTCTATATGGTATTAAAAAATAGTTCCTATATCACTAGTATAGCCCCTTATTATTGTTAGTGTAAACCCCTTATTGTTATTGTTGTACCCTTGTAATCCCCATTTTGTTATTATTGTGCCCTTAAATTATTATTGTTAGGTCGGCTAGGATTACATTGTGGCCCACTAGGATTACATTATGGCCCCATGGACTCCTATATATAGAAAGGAGGTTTTGTGAATTGTATCATCCTAGAATTGTTCATTTATGTAATGTATTGGAGGTTTCCCCCTCGAAGTGGCTCATTTCTAAGGCGTTTATATCTCTTTTCTTCTCTTTTTGAGTTGGTTACACAACATTTGGTATCAGAGCTTTGGGATTCTAGGGTTTCGCTGCTCCAAACAGGTCATCGTGGAATTTTCGCTATAACTTTTTTTCTACGAAGCTTCCGAAGCTGAAATTTTTAGGTGTTATTAGAGTGTTAAGCTGAACTCCTGAGGAATATTTCCTAAGACACAGAGCTTTGGTTCTCAATATTTTCGAAGATTTTACTGTGGAAGTTAGCCTTTTTTCAAGCTCCCAAACAAGCCATCGTGGAATTTTCGCTTATAAAAATTTTTATACGAAGGTTCGACTATGAAATTAACATGGTGCGAAGTCAAATCCTTGAGGAAATTGGGTCAAAAAATTTCGCAGCTTGGTTCGCAATATTTTTTGAGATAAGGATTCGTGGAATGTAGCTTTTTCAAAGCCTTAATTTCCATCTCAAAGAGGTGATCGGGAAAAGTTCAATAACTTGAGATTGGAGTTCCGTCAAAAGTGGTCACAAGCACACAGCCTGTAGTTTCTTTGATATCAATTTCAGAGACAAAGAACAAAACAGTGACACGTGGCAAGTCGTACAAGTTCGCTCTACTGAACCAGTCCAAAATTAGGTCATTGTGGGAGATTGGACACAAATTTGTCTTGGAGAATCCAAATCAGGTCAGACCTGTGGCATTTGAAAGAAGCTTCAGAGGGCTACTATAGGGCTGAATTTGAGATATCGAAGATTTTCAATTACAGAGAAAATTCAATTTCAATATCGAGCTCCTAAAAGCTAGTAAAAGGTGTGTATTTTTTTTTCCGAATTACATAAGTCTTGTTTGAAGAATCAAGTTGAATTTATTCCAAGGGAAACTTGTAGAATAGATATCAATATTGGATTTTAAAATGGCCCCTAAAAAGAATTCAACACCCATTAAGCCTTCAGAAGGCTCTACTATGACTCATGAAGATGAAGAATTGCAACATGATCTATCAAAATTACAAGAGCAAATGCAATAGTTTTCACTCTCGCAAAGAGCAACAAAAAATGAAATGGAAGTTTTGAAGAAAGGCATGGAAGTGAAGATGGACGGTTTGAAGAAAGGCATGGAAGCTAAGATGGATGACATGAAAGACAACATGGAAAACATGAAGAGTGATCTAAAAGTATACATGGAAGGCTTGATGACAAGCTTAAAACCAGAAATGATTCCTAATGGCGGAAATATAGGAGAAGAACCTCCTGATGAGAACAAAATAAATGTTAATAATGATTTCATAAACTCGAATGTTGGCGGGAAGAACCACCATATTCCAAAAATGGATATGAGGAAGTTTGATGGAAAGGATCCTGTAACATGGATACTACAGATGGAGCAATATTTTGATCTCCATAACGTGCAAAACACACAAAAAGTACGCATTGCAACTTTACATTTAGAACAAAATACATTTGTATGGTATCGATGGCTTTGCTCCCGTAAAAAAATTGTCACTTGGTCAATTTTTTACGGAGGAAATGATAGCACATTATGAGGATACAAAGAGCAACACCTTCTTTAGCCAATTGATAAATCTCAAACAAAAGGGTTTAGTGGGGCAACACATTGAGGACTTCCAAAAATTGAATATAAGGGTAACTGATATTCCAGAGGAACACAGGATTGATCCCTTCATAGGCACTTTAAAGGATAACATTCAACATGAAGCTCGCCTTCTTGAACCTGATTCATTGGAGAAGGCATTCAGGTTGGCAAGAAAAGTTGAATGTAAAATTATGGCAACAAGGAAGCCTACCACTCAATTCTATAAAGAAGGAAGTGTTGCTACGCCTAGATTTCCACAACCTACAAGGTTGACACCACAACAATTGGAAGAAAAAGAGCAAAAGGGCTTTGCTACAGTTGTGATAGAAAATACACTAAAGGTCATAAGTGTGCTGAGAAGAAATTATTTTACATAGATTGTGAAGAAGAAGAAGAAAATGAACAAGAAGAGGATATACACCAGGAACCACCCCTAGAAGTGGAAGAAATGAATCCGACCATATCGTGTAATGCACTGGCAGGAATTACCACTCCTCAAACTCTCAAGATAGAAGGACATATAAAGAAGAAAAGGGTAATAGTGTTGATTGATCCAGGTAGCACCCATAATTTTATTCATTATAAGGTAGCCAAGGAATTAAATTGTTTCCTATACCCAGCACCAGAATGTCAAGTGATGGTTGCAAATGGAGGAACTATAAATTGCTCTGAAAATGCCATAATATCAAGCTAACCATGGGGGAATATGTATTGACTAGTCCAATGCTTGCCATTCCTATGGGAGGTGCTGATGTTGTACTAGGAGTACAATGGTTACAATCTTTGGGGACGGTAGCTTTTAATTTTCAAGAACTTTTCTTGAAATTTTTTTCAGAAGGAAAGGAAGTCGAATTACGGGTATTGCGGGGAAACCAGGAAGGATAATAAGCTCTGCTGCTGAAGACAGCTTCTGGGAAGAAAAAAGAAAGCCCAAGCATAGTTTTCCATGTTTTCAATCTTGTGTAAAAATGAAACCATTCACATTTTATCAGCATATTTTTCTAGATGAGCCTCGATTTATCATTCCATCGTTTCAATCTGCTTGGTTGATCATACGCCTTCACTTCGTTGTTTTACCTATTCCTGTGGAACTGCTGCAATGAGTGGTCTTGTTAGCCAACCTCTTGACCTTTACTTGTTCTGAGAAATTCCGCCATAACTGGAACTAGTTGTTGTCCTTTATACCACTTGTTCCTTCACGTGGAGTCATATTTCAGCTCTTTTCTAACTCTCTAAACATGAAAATATTGTCGACTTATTTTTTTTTTGAACTCGTTAAAGTGCATGAGATGTCATTTACCCAGCATACATTTACTCCTTCTTCGAGTTGGGATAAATTATTTACAAAAAAATAAATACCTTAGTCAATCGCAACTAATAGGTTCTCTCAAACATTGTTTTCTACCTTTCCAGGTTCGAGGGAATACTTACCAAAAGGGCCATATGGAGCTTTCTTTTTGCCTCTTTTCAAACTCTCAAAACATGAAAATATGTTGAGTTTCACCTTTGTCAGACTCGTTAAAGTTTAATGGTTTAAGGCCTGTCACCATGACGACACTGAGTTCCTCCCTAGGGCTCGTAAAATGTATTAGGATGGATTTTTCTGAAGGAAAAACTTATATGACAAGCATATGATATACCCTTCAAGCTTGTATTTAAAAATAATTCGGTTATTCACCAGAAATGGTGGGGGAAAATGGAAATTATTTATCAGTTGTATTGACAATATGTCTCTCTTGAACATGACACATCCTTTGTTTTATGTCGGGTTGGCGACATCCTACAATCGTCACTTTGCCTTTATGGGTTTGCGAAATTTTCTTTCTTCTCAACATGACCTTTGATTACATTTGATTAAAAAAGCTGCCAAACTCCGGAGTCGTGTCGTCGATATGCTCAAGAGAAGTTCCTTCTACGTATTATTCATTTCTTGGTTCTCTTTTCACTTTCATCATTATCTTATGGCCTTTGTCTTGAGTCAATGAAGTGGGACACATTATGGCCCTCCTTCAGTGGATTTCTTCCTGTCGACTTCAACTCATTATCCGGGAAGTTGATCTAGATATCCCTGTTTCAGTACCTTAGACCCTGCATGAATTAAAGGTAGCTTGTTCGCGTCCGATGATGGGTTCACATCATTGCCCTTCGATTAGATCATTTAACGAGTGTTCGACATCAAATCCTTATTCATATCTCATGGATTGTACTTCTACTATGTTGAGGTCCATTTTCATTATTTGTGATCTCTCTCGCGCCTGTTAATAGTTTACATAATTGAATGGAAATTAGGAAATTTTCTTGCATGTTCGACTTCAACTCATTCATTCGCTTGCCTAAATTTTGTACTTGGTCGGGTCCTGACGGAGCACAAGACCCTGGGTTTTCTTTGATAAAGCCTAGGCTGCAAGGTGATGTGTATTATTCATGATTGTGCACATGAATATTTTATCTCAATGGTTGTGACCATACCTTGAGTCCATATTTGTGATCTTCTTTATTTGGATGGATGTGACCATACCTCGGATCCTGGTTCATGATCTCTTTTACATATGGCTACGTCCATACATCATGTCATGTGACTATCTCAAATATTTTAGTTATGTATATATTTTCATGTTTTCGTAGGCTTTCCGACGATGACGTCTTGCTCCTTGCACATACTCGTAAATAATTTCACCCCTCACTCTCGTTCGTCCTTCATGCTTTAGGGGGCATCTGCTACACAAAAAATTTTCAATCTCCCTATACTCCTTGTTCCTTATCCTAGATGGCTTTTAACAGTGACACCTGTGTCTATTTTCCATCATGAAAATGTGCCATTACATCCCTTACAGTATATTGAACAAACTCTCTCTTGGCCAGTCCTAAAGCATCTCCTTAAAAACATGTGTATCTGGAGTGTTTCGTCCTCTGCTTGAATTACTTGTGTTGATTCCTCTTTTCTAGTCTAGAGCAATGCCGATCGGTGCTCGAATGGAGATCATACCCATGAAGATCCACTTCTGGAAGGTTTTTAAAAATGGAAATGAAGTTTCGAGATTTCGAAGCTTCGTGGGTGGAGAGATGGTAGTTTTTTCATGGGGATAGGATCAATATTACCCCTTTCGGCTTATTGTTCCTTCAAAAGAGGAACCACCCAAGGAGATAAACCATTTTACCACCTTAAGTGGATCCACATTTCCTCTCCCTTCACTATAAAATGGACATCCTCCCATACCTCTGCTACTTGGAAAAGAGATAGAAGAATAGTAGATAGAGAATTTTTTATATAGGCATTGAAGGAGAGTTGACACCATCGAACTTTTTGTATCAAGTTGAAATGAGCACTTTGGAGACGTGCCTGGATCTAGACCCGTTGAAGGAGAGTTGCAACATAAAGGCGTAGATTGTAACTCTGCGTCTCTATATTAATATTATACAATTGATTCTTGCTTTCCACTCTTGTCTATAATATATGATTGGATTTCTAGTACTCCTTGATCAACTAGATATATTTCTTATGTCAAATATATATTTTATTTTCACGTTTGTTGTTGTTTTATCTCTTGTTCAGGTAAATAAGATCCGGTGACAACGAGGATTTCACTACAAAGTGGAAAGAATCAATGGATTCGAGTGAGGAAAAACATCAGACCGAGGCACGTCATCTAATTATGATTTGTGTCCATTTGAAATCTAGCAAAGTAAGCATTAGATTGTTCCCTATTGTTACTAGATGCATCCTAGGGCTAGAGCGATCATCTCTGTCCATAGCGAGGATTTTATTTCATATTAGATCACAATTCATTAAGGAATTTTGGAAGGAAACAATCGTGGAGTTGAAATGGTGGGTGTGGAAATCTTCAATTCATTGGCCAGTCCGCGACCCACCTATGGATTGGGAGGCTCTCACTTTCATTCTTTGTCAACGCCTTACTTTTAATAATGGGGATCCTAATAAGTTGCGTTTTGGGAATCTCTCGAAAGTTATGTTGTCCCTCAAAGAAGCATATTTGATCTTATCTTCTTTTGGAGACCCTGATCTGGGTTGCTTGTGGAAACGAATATGGTACTCCACACTATGGCCAAAAATTTCATTTTTATGTGGTTAACTGGCCAAAGAAAACTCCTCACTTGGAAAAAAAATAGGAGAGAAGGTTCATGTAGCCCATCGTGGAGCCCTCTCCGCTACAATGAGGAAGAAACAAATGATCATCTTCTAAAATTTTTCCCCAAGGTGATGGAGGTTTGGGATCGTCTTGCCGATGTGTTTGGGGTGCTAGATCAGTCAGCTAATAGTTTGAAAGAATCACTGGAGATGTGGAGATGGAAACTCTTTAAAAATCATATTGTCAATAGAGAATGGTGTCTTTCACAAGGTTTTGTCTTTTGGAATCTATGGAAATCCATAAACAAGGCAGTCTTTCACTCATAATCTTTTCAAATCAATCACGTGTGGAAGAACATTCTTCAGAACATCAAGTAGACTCTTTGAATTTCTTGTTTATCAGAGGAAGATTGGAAAACAAAGGGAAATGAGCATGCCATTTTGGTAGCCCTTGCTCTCAACCAGGATTCTTTCAACCTTGGGCTACCTTGCCACCATCCAATGCGGGGGGCCTCGTCCACCACTTTCCTCTACCCCCCGAAGGGATTCTTCAAGATTAATTTTGACAATGCCTCTAAAGGCAATCCCAAACTTGCAAGTCTAGGAGGAATAATCCGTAATGACAAGGGGAAAGTGGGGAAATTTTATGCAGCCTCATGTGGCAGTACCAAAATCAATATGGAAAAAAAAATTTCCTTGGAAAAAAGGGCTGCATGTAGCCATAGATATGGGGGTGGCTAAACTCTCATGTACAAGAGGAAGTAATAATGTCCGTGAGAAATATTTCATTGCCTCAACTAGCGTGGGAGGCAAAGTTCTAAAGTTGGGTATGGAAGACAAAGAGTTCATTTGTGTTTTTTTTCGGCTCATAGCATGTTGTTGGTACTCATTCATTGTAGAAGGAAGCATCAATGGCTTTTATGGGACTCGTGGCAGCCCCATGTATGGCGCTCGTTTCCTATATTTTGTCTTTGTAAGTTAGTATCTTTCCTCTTTCGCAGGTGGCATTCAGTGTTTCTAGGAAAATGTGGAGTGTGGTTTCTGGAGGAGATAGACATTTAGAGCTTATGGTGTATATGAGAATTGGCTTCTTCGTGTTACTAGTCCTTTGGAGGCAGGAGTGGGCAGCACCGATGATAGTGTGCCTGGGAGTGGTGGCACTCCATCTATGGCTTCTGGGCCCATAACTGGGTTTCCCTACTCTTTGGTGTGTAGTATTATGTGTTTTAGAGGGTGGAAGGAGTAAGGTTCTTATAGGTTGAATTTTTCTCTTGCTTTTGGTGTGTTTGGGCGGGGGGGGGTGCTCCTTAGTTTGTGTTGGGAAATCGCGTGTTTCCCCTGCACCTCTTGTTTCTGAATTTTCTAAACTATAGGAGCTCTTTGTGCCTGAGCTGTTGGTGGAAAGACCTGTGGGGTGGTGGGTTAGCTCCAGGTATTCAACACCATTTCATGGGGGATGGCATGAGTATAAAACCCCATCTAGGTGTCTAGTATTTAAGGAATTGGGTGAGGTAGGTCTTGCTCACAAGGGACAGGCAAGCCTTGAAGGTTGCTAGTGATGTCTACGTCCCGCTCAACTACATTGTTCACGACATTTTTAGTCCTATGAAAATGCACCGAGCTCCATGAAGAAGAAGGTTCTCCTTCCCAGCAAGGCCTAGCTTGGCTAGTCGAGGGGATGAGGAAGTTCAATTGCAACCCATCTCATTGGGCATGGAGACACTAACGACTCGTCGCGGTGGCAAGAAAACATGGTGTTTTTTTGTGGATGGTGTTTGGGGTGAGGGGTATCTAAGGGTGTAATGGCTCAGAAAATGGACGTGAACGTTGAACACCGCAACCTCAGTTAAGGGGCGGGGCGAGGCATCGTGGTGGTACATGCTGAGAAGGGAGTGCAGGATGTACGATGCCTTGTTCGAGGGAAATTCATTAATTTTGTCTCAATAATTGTAGAGAGTTGATTTAATCCTTGATGGAGTGCTTCGAAATAATGGACTAGCTCTGACAGGAGGAACGTGTTGAAATTGTAGCTACCTTGGACAAAATGAAAACTTTAAGTGGCATGTTCGAGAATGAGTTGTGGTGGTCTGGTGAGGACATAACGTGCTAAATGAGAAGGTGGAGAAGCTGGAGTCATGGATGGATCACTTCGAAGAGCATGTCCAATATTGCTTTTTTTGACCTCTACCTCCACTTGGAACAACCCTGGACAATCCAACCTCAATTACATCAGATGATTGCCATTGTTACATGTGTTCTCCTTTTGTTACTTGTCTTTTGGTGCCTTTGGTCATCTCGGTTATGGACAATCTCTTTATTTTCCTTTTTTTTTTCGTCATATGTTGCATGGAGTAGTCAATAAACCTGGTTGGGGTGAGACTGCCTGCTTTTTGTTTCTACTCCTGATGTATATCTTTTTTGAAGAATGAATAGAATCTTGACTTACCAAAAAAAAAATTTAAAATTACGTATTCACTCAGATTACAGGATATAATAATATTAATCACTGGGATATACAATAAAATAGGTTCTTATTGTGAACTCTTATTCTTATTCTCATTGTGAACTCTTTTTCTTAATTCTTCTTACTCATTTCAGGATAGTGGTTATCGTCAACTTCGTACTGTAAGAAAAACTCAGAAAGAGAAATCGAGAATAGAATATTCTATCGGTAAAGAGGGATTCTAGCGGTGTAACGTTTTCTTGTCAAGGAAAATCTTAATAAATTTTAAATTGGAAATTATTTCGTTTCCAAACCCTCTAGCATATGCAAATTTTGGCAGCAAAATTCTTCATATAATTTGCTCGGAAATTTGATTTTTAATGAAAAGTTTTTGATTTCAAATCAATTTCAATTTTATGAAGATATTGTCATATGTTATTATAAAATCAATTGTTTATTTAAAATGTAAAGTTATTTATTTGTTAATAATTTTTAACAATAATTTTATAATTTTAAATAAATTTTAATTTTATGAAGATAATGTCATATATTATTATAAAATTAATTGTTTATTTAAAATGTAAGATTATTTATTTATTATTAAAAATTCCAAAAGTTATTTGGGAGGCCCAATCTCCAAGTCGAAAGTTCATCAAATCTATTTTATAAAAGGCATCAAACACCACTCACAAGGGTGAAATTTACTTGCACTACACGTCTATTTTGAATTGAAGTGATGGAATATATAAATACTAGAACATCCATGCACCCTTTCGATGCCGGGAAATTAGTCAGGACCGAGCACATATAAATAAAACCCAAGCTAACATTTAGACACTTATCAATTAAATCAGGAGCAAAAATATCACGAGGTGTCAATATACCAAGGATATCAAGGGAAATCAACATTTATTATGAATTGAGGACCTCTTAGTTTAAAATATGCTCGATGGAGGAGGGGGGTTTTGCAATGATTGTTCCTCTGAAACCATTTTTCCTAAGTGGGAAGCTTAGATGGATTGCACCAACCCCCTCTCCCCATAATCAACTAATAGTTTACAATGATAACAATTTCATTCGGGATGAGACCCCAATTAAGGTATTTATACATTTTGATGAACAAAAGTCAAAGAAGGATTCTTATTATCTTGTCTGCAAGAGATGGTATTAGCAAGGGATTCTTATTCTCTTGTGCAAGTAAACACACAATTCGAATAGGGGCTTTAGACAATCTTGATGAATTCATAGGCCTGCTAGTGCAATGTTACTGTGGAATACGTTATGTATACAGGACAACACATCCTCTTCCTAAGACAGGACATTGGTTATTTTTGTCCCTGTATCAGACATTTCCATTCATATTTGTACACATGTTAAGGCATACTTGATTTTAGTGCATACCACTATTAGATGTTATTTCCAATGTTAGCACTCTCTCTTTTGTTTAATTATGTTAAGAATATTGGATTCAGGCTTGAAGCCAGGTATATGTTTAGCATGGTTTTTGGTCAATCTCTCAGAGTTATGATAGATCTGTAGAAACAATCCTTTCATTTACATGGCCATGGTGGAATTCTACTAGATTTTTTAGTCCTACAAGCTTATCAACATTAGAGGAAATATCATAGGTCAATACTCAGAAATTTGGTGGTGGTTGTAGGGTGACCTTTTTTACTGTGGTCATATGTCTGTTGCGGTGCTTACAACAATGGCTTAACAAAAGCAAGCGACAACACAAGAAAAAGAATTTCTTAGTGCACACCAGATTCGTTTATTATGAGATATATATATATACATAGATGTTCAGTTAAGAAGCAATTGAACTGACTAAATTAATTATAAACTATCATAACCGTAATGATTAATTATTTAACACCCCCCCTTAATCTTGAGGGTTACATTGTTTTATTCCTAACTTTTGACATTGAAACTCAAAATTAGCTTTTCCTAGCGGTTTGGTGAAGGTATCCACTAACTGATCCTTGGAATCACAAAATTTGAGACCAATATCACCATTTTTTACAATTTCACGAATGAAATGAAAACGAGTGTGGATATGTTTTCTCTTTTGATGAAAGACATTGTTCTTCAACAAGGAAATAGCGAAAGTGTTGTCACAAAGGATTGAAATAACTTCATTTTTTGTATATCCGAAGTCAAAGAGAAATCTCTTTAGCCACACTACTTGACATGATGCTGAATTCGATGAAACATACTTGACCTTTGTTGAAGATATTGCAATTATGGGCTTCTTTTTAGATGGCCATGAGATCAAGTTTCTGCCAAATAGAAAAGCATAGGCAGAAGTGATTTTCCGATCATCAATACATCTTTCATAAACACTATCTGTATAACCAACAAGCTTACTGTCTGTAGAGGCTTCATACGATAAACCATAAGTAGATGTACCTGAAATGTATCTTAACACCATTTTTCTAGCTTTCCAATGACAGTCTTTAGAAGATTCCATAAACCTGGAAATATAACTAGTTGCAAATGCTTTTTCAGGTCTAGAAGCAGTTAGATACCAAATACTACCAGCAAGTTTCTTATACAAAGTTAAATTAACAACAATAACCACATCATCCTTACTTAAATTTGTACCAACTTCAATAGGAGTATCCACCGGTTTACACCTATCCATATTAAAAATTTTCAAAATGTCACTAGCATACTTTTGTTGACATAAAATTACCATTGCATGCTTGTTTCACTGTAATACCTAAGAATTATCTCATTAATCCAAGATCTGTCATTTCAAATTCATTTTTCATAGCAGCTTAAATTCATCTAACCGCATGTTACCTGTATAAATTATGTCATCAACATAAAGACATAGTATCAACATATTACCTTGATGATCATTCTTGATATACAAAGTGGGTTCATGGCCGCTTCTTCTAAAACCATTATTCAACAAGTAATGATCTATTCAATTGTACCAACCTCTTGGAGCTTGCATCAAGCCATACAATGCTTTCTTCAACCTGTACACCTTATGTTTTTATTTTTTATTTCAAAACAGGTGGCGGATCAACATACAATTCTTCATTCAAAAGACCATTAAAAAAGTAGACTTTACATCCATTTGGTCAATAGGCCACTTGTTTCGTGTTGCAATAGCTAATCCAAATCGAACAATATCAATTCTTGCTACAGGTGCAAATGTTTCACCATAATCTATGTCAGGTTGCTGTGAAAAACCTTTGGCAACTAATTTTGCTTTGTGATTATCAACTTCACCTCTATCATTTAACATTGTTTTAAAAACCCATTTAACACCTATAGAATGTATATCATCAGGTATATCAACCAAATCCAAATTTCGATTTATTTCCATAACATCGATTTCATTATTCATTGCATCTACACATTCTTGTACTTTATACCCTCTTCAAAACTAGTAGGTTGAAATGAAAGAAGTGAAAAATTTACAATATCATCAACATCGTATTCTGCATAAATATCACTTAAGTTTCTCATATTAGTATAATTAGAATCAGACTCAAAATATGATGAAGTGCTACTACTTGATGAACTACTACTAGTTTTGTCTTGAAACTGTAATCTTGGAGTGCTAGTATTAGAAGCTTGATGTTCATCTAACAAAATAAAAGGGTTAGGACAAGTATTGTTCTCCCTTTCATTCCAAGATTTTTTTTCCAGAAACTTCACATCTCAGCTTACGAATAAATTCTTAGTTATAGGATTAAACAATAAGTATGGTTTACATTGATCACTATACCCTATAAATATATACTTCCTGCTTATATCATCAGGTTTCTTTCTTAATTTTTCTGGATCATGAGAGAAAGAAATACATCCAAATAATCAAAAGTGTGAAAGGGTTACCTTTTTTCCACTCCATGCTTCTTTAGGTACAAAACATTGAATACTAGAAGTTGGTGTTCTATTCAAAATATATACTAAACATGCAATTGCTTATGCCCATAAATCTTTAGAAAATTTTCGTGTTTTGAGCAAAATTCGATCCATATTCATAATTATCTAATTATTTCTTTCTGCGTCTCCGTTTTGTTGTGCAGTACAACTGGTTGTCATCTATTTTTTAATACCATGTTGTTCACAAAAATCAACATGTTAGTTATATTCATACTGACCTCCTTTATCAGACCTGAGAACTTTAATAAACTTTCCACTAAGTTTTTCAACCTCAACTTTGAACTCCTTGAACTTGGAAAAAGTTTCGGATTTGTATTTGATGAAATACACCCAAAATTTCTTGCTAAAACCATCAATAAAAGTAACAAAATAGAGACTTCCAGCAATTCATTTTGCTTGCATTGGACCACACAAATCTGTATGCACTGACTCTAGTTTTTCTGGGCTCTATTAGAGGTTGGTGAAAAACTATCTCTCTTCTGTTTACTCATTATACAACTTGTACAAAAAGAGATATGGTCAAACAAAGCAGGAAAACATTTCACCATAGACTATCCTTGCAACAAAGTCATACTTTTGATAGGTAAATGACCATATCGCAAATGTCACAAGTCAGTGTCATTAGGTGTTGAAACATTATGTGCATACAACTTCTCACTTTTCATTTGTAATTGATACAACTTGTCCTTGGTCATTGGAATCTTTGCAACAAGAGACTTATGTTGATTGGAAATCATGCAAGTAGTGTTTTGAAAGCTAACATCATAACCATGTGCATATAACTAACCAACACTCAACAAATTATGCTTGAAATTGGGTACATAATAAACATCATAGATATTCTTCACAATATTTTGTTTGGTTAAGATAGGTATAACACCCTTTCCTAAAGCTTTCACCTGACAATCATCACCCAAACCAATAGAGGAACTGAAAGATGTATCAGGATGTGAAAAAAAATCACTATGACCATTCATATGATTAACACATCCACTGTCTACAAACCAAACATATTTATTAGGTACTCACACAGTCACTTGGCATGCCAAAAATAAAGCATCTGATGTTTCACATTAAGTGTTTTTGACATTGGATTTGTTTTTACTTAAAACATACCGTAAATTGTGACATTCAGACTTATAATGGCTGTATTTTTTGGAGTAGTGATATTGAATTTTTTATTTATCTATCCACCTACAACGATGATCAGTTTGAGACTGCTCTAAATGTGTTTGAGTTACTTGTCATCTATCATCAGACTGAGACTGTCCTCTTCCTTTTCCTCTCTTTCCATGAAAACCTTTCCCTCTACCTCTATCCAAAGAATATTTATATTTGAAAGTATGCTCTAAAGTATTGAAATCTAAGTTATTTCTTTCTCCAAGAGCCAACAAAGAACCATTTAATTATTCCATAGACATTGTTAATTCTCTCAACTCAAAAACAGTAACTATTATGTCAAATTTTTTAGGCAAACATATAAGAACTTTTTCAATAATTATTTGATCTTCTAGTTTTTCACCATTCATCCGAAGCTGATTAACAACACCCATAACTTTAATCATAAATTGATCAACGATTTCTGATTCATTCATTTTAAGTGTTTCAAATTTTTTTCCGAGAGTCTGTAATTTTACCATTTTTACTTTATAATTTCCATGATTAGAAACCTTAAGTATATCCCATATTGATTTAGTAGTCTTAACAGCAGTGATTTTAGGAAAAATAGAGTCATCTAAGGAATTAAAATGCACGACTTTTCTCTACCTTATTTCTGTTTAAGTTCATCAAATTTTTTTCTTTGAGCAGCACTCATTCCAACAATTATATTTGTGCTAGGCTCTGTGAACCCCAATTCTACAGTTTCCCAAAAACCTAAACCTTGTAAGAATTCTTTCATTTTTTGACTCCAAAAATCCTAATTCTTCCCACTAAATAATGTTGTAGAAGTTTGAAATTGACTTCATGGAGCCATGTTTAAAACAATCATAAATCTGACACCTTTTTACAACAAAACTTGTACTTTCTTTAACAAAAAACAAGTGCCTATACACTGCTAAAGAAATGAAGAATACAATAACCATGAGATATTTATTTGCAAACATTACATCTTAACTTGGCATCTTTCTAGCTTGATTATTACAAATAAATAATATTTATTAATCAAGGTCGGGGATAATATATTTAACAATATATTTTCTTATGTAGACTTACACTACAACCAAAGTACAACAACTTCTCTCCGAAAAATTAGCCCAAGTAGAACAAAACTTATTTCTTCCTTTAAGCGTTATGTAAGACTTGTAATTCTGCACATACCAGATCTCAGAATGGAATCCAAAGCGTGAGGGAGGCAAGGCTCCTTTCTTTCGAACGCAACAGTGGAATCCAAATCGTGAGGGAGGTCAGACTTGCAATCAACAACCAATTTACACCTTTCCCACCAACAAAACCTTTCCCACCAACAAGAATCTACCTACTGATTCAAGTTCAATTTTCCTACTCAATGGTGGAAACAATCAGCAAAGGTGAATGAAATAATTGAATGAGAGGGCCCAATAATGATAGGATATTATATAGATCAATATACGGTGGCAACCATAGTTTTATTCTAGAAATGATATCGCTTGTGGCAACCACGGTTTTACGGCGGCAAGGCTCCAAGACACTACTCAAAGGCTCTTTTCGAATAGAGTCAAGGCCTCAAAACACTCAACGACCAGTAGGTTCGAACAAATCTTGACAACCAGCAGTGAAAAGGGTCTAAACGCCAGGTTGCTCCTTCTCCCTAGACAACAGGCTCCTCACTCTACGGCAGGCTCTGATACCATGACAAAAGCAAGCAACAACACAAGAAAACAAATTGTTGAGTGCACACCAGATTCTTTTATTATGATATATATATATATATATATATATATATATATATATATATATATATATATATATATATATATATATATATATATATATATATATATATATATATATATATATATATATATATATATATGTATATATATATATATATGTATATATATCTATATATATATATATATGTATGTATGTATGTATGTATATACATAGATTTTCAGTTAAGAAACAGTTGAACTGACTAAAATAATTCTAAATTATTATAACCATAATGATTAATTATTTAACATGGCCTAGATGAAAGCTTATCGAGGCTCAACATCAACAGTGACATGGTTTCTAGTTTTTCATATCGCCCAAAGCTAAATCTACGAAATACATCACCATAATGTTGATTGTGTAATATATGTATGTGTGTGTGTGTGGGGGGGGGGGCGGGTATTCTGCTATGCAAGAGTCATTAGTTAAATCTTGGCATTGTAGTGTTGTGGATTCAGTTGGAAGACTAATTATTAATAATTTATTCTTCCTTTTTCACCTAAGGTTTATAAGAATTCAATTAAACTTTTGAGTTTTATTGGAGTATATGCCCGGGTAGCAACTGTAGTTACCCTTTACAATTTTACAAAAGTAAATACGGATGGTTGATTGAAGCTTTATAATGAACAATAGGAAATGGGAATCCAATAATATGGCAGGATTACAGACACCTTTCATAATGTAATTAACAACTAAGAAGCTCACTTGAAATTTTCAAATAATGGTAAAGAAGCGTTGTTATTTTTTGATGATTGTTACGAAGGCAAGAACAAGAATTCATATTATGAAATGTAGAGATAATGAAGATGATCATAGATTTCCAAGTAATTTCATTGACAGTGTCATCTTAATATCAACACAACAAAATCGGTTGCACCATGTTTTAATATTGTCACAATGGATGTGAGAAAATAATGCCACCTTTTATGCAGGGATTACTATAAAATACCAACTACTTTTGCAGTCAATCATTTTTTTTATACCATTTTAAGAAGGAAAGGTGCAAAAAAAATTTAAATATTACAAGAGGAAGCAAATACCAGTGATAGAGCTACCATTAATAAAGAAGGTACTCAAGTTACAACATGAGATATAAAGTCACAATTGATTTCCTTTATTCTTAAAACGAAATACAATGCTAAGAAACATTTCCTTGGCAGCAATCGGAGGGTGGACTATTTTATAATTTGGGGTATATTTTGAAGGTCTAATATAGGCAAACATTTGAGTATGTTGCATACAAAAAACAACAGTCAAATAGCATTATCCGGGTAGGTAATTTTTCTTCCCTAATACATTTATAAAAATAAAATTGTATAGCAAAGCTAGTAGAGCTAGAGCTATAGCTTGGACGAATGCTATGAGGCTTCTAATAGATCACATTGTTTAAAAAATATATCCATTGGTTGCCCAAGGTCTCGAGAAAATTTTGGATTGTAGATCTTGGTGAAAGTAAGAATTCGCAAAAAATAGAGGTCACGGGTTAGACCTTAAGAAAATTGAAAACGATAATATCTTTGCTTCCATAAGAAGGTTTTTACTGGAGTATGTGCATTTTTGTGTGTTTCATAAAGTAACTTTCAACATTGGTTATTTAAAATGTTTTATTTACATCAGAAAACCTAATGAAATTGGTTCAAAAATTTAAAATATTCATAATATGTACATACTTTATTTGTTAAAGCCATAAATGAGTATGTATTTCCTGAAACTAAGGTAGTGGATATTAAACTTCAAGCATAATTCTTAATATACTCTATGAAGTCCCTATATTTATACCTATAGTATAGTGACTGCACAAATTTTTTTTGGTATCCATATATAAGCAGGCTGGTATAATGTGAAGGCAAAAATGAATTGAACTTTTCATTGAGAAAGGCATAGAAACCAACGAGATGGTTGATGACTTGTATTATCTTTGAATATGCATATAACTGGACAGTGAAAGACCTTTCGATGTATTCTTTTCTTACCTATAGAGATTTTTAAATAACACACACAGATACATGTGAAAGGATTTTTGTTGCAAGAACTACGAAAAGGACATTGATGCTGGAGAAAAGTATTAACAAGGAGCACAGAAAATTTATGGTAGAAACTGTTATCATTGTAAACTATCAATATTTAGTTATCATTGTGAAAGATAAATGATGAAAGCTTAGATGCCAAGGCAGGTTAAACAATATCCCTTTTTCAAGGAGAAGAATTACGGAATCAATTTTATTGATTTGAAACAGATTTAAAGGCATAGAAATAAAAATCAAAAGGATTAAGTGGCAGATCTCCAAGGCATAGAATCATCATGTCAAAGAAATTATCAAAATTAAAAAGGAATAGATGGAAATTAAAAGCAATTGAACCACAAATTTCCAGCTCAACTGTTATGAATTGTATATCTTGGAAAGAACAAGTGGCATAGTTGACCAGGATTGAAGCGAAGATAATATATTTTGAGGAGGTAGCTTCAACAACTCCACATTTTTTGAAAACATCCAAATCATTCGATATTTTTAGGCATGAAATCAACAACCGAGGATTAGAATTAGTTAGTCAGTTTCATACTTCCATGAATAATATGCAACACCTGTGGGTTTATCCCATATTTAAAGGCATTTCACTTTATGCCATTTCTAGATTTTCTGCAGAAAATTGAATATTTTATTGTATTTTTAATTTATTTTAGGAGGTGTCTCCTATATACTAGTGACCGTTTGAGGTATATGTTTCTTATATATAGTTTCATTTTTCATTTTAAAAGGGTTTGATTTTGATGCAAAACCTTGAACATTTTTTTTTTTAAATATCTTGCTGTAGAATTTTTAATCAAGGGCTTCTGACGTTAGTTTTATGAAATAATTTTTTTATGATATATGCCTTTTCCTATGATACATATCATTTTCCTACATAAGTTTTAGGTAATATAGTTGTAGTTGTTAAGGAAAAGTTGAGGATTGACTTCACTGGAAACCGACTGCAAAGTCATAATCATTAATGAGAATAACTAATTGAACAGGTTGTTTAAATTAGTACCTCTATATCATTAAATTATTGTCTCTTTACATATTCTAAATGTATCTATATGTGCTATAGAAAAATTTTTATACGCATCAAATCTTGTTAGATGATTAAGTATCGATTCCTCTACCAAACTATTTCAAGATACTTTTTTCTTCCATAGCTGAATGCTAGCACTTTGAAAAGGCTTTTGCAAGAGAGGGATTTATTTGTTAACCAAGGATTTGGGACTCATCAGTAACCACCTATACAACAAATCTTAGATCTATTCATTGTGCTTCATAGGTTGTTGTCCTGTCATGGTGAACAACATTTAAAAGACTCATAATATTGAGGGAGCCCCCTCTAGTTAAAGGGCCAACTTGAACCTAAATATTGGCCAAGTTCGTTTCACAGCCCAAAACTACCTTTGAGAAAAAAATATAACATTTTGCATCGTTGCGAGGGAGAAAAGTAATGCAAAAACATTTCTTCTGAGAATGATCAAGATTAGATATATTCCTTGCAATGAATGTAGACAAATAACTATTTTTGTGTGATCTTGTTCCATTTCATTGCAATTAACTCATAATGAGTGTAAATACCATCCAACAGATAAGTAGACATGTATAAATATAGTTCATATTTAACTTGTAGGGCTACCTTTCCTGTTGTTTATTACAATGAAACACATGAGAGGATATTTACACAATTGAGAAATTTACCTCTTGAGACAAATTTATCCAATTCTCCTCAAAGGAATCTGCATTATTCCATACATATAGTCTGCAACACATCACTATGAGACGCTAATAGACCTTCCTCAAAGATTTGGTGGGATAAATTACACTCAATCTCTGGCAAAATTTATTAGGCCCTTCGCACCAAGATTTGATAATTTCTTTAGTGTTGATATTTTCCCAAGTTGCATAAAATGTTGTGTTTGCATACTCCCTTGGTCTTACCATCTTGTAATATGCATGTATGTAATGTGAATGGTAAGTGGAAATCTCATTTCGGCTTTCACTGTTAAGGACCAAATTCCTACTATCCATGTGTAGCAAGATCCATTCAATGGCTTATACACAAGGCATCACTTGACTCTACATGCAACTCTGTGTATCCTAGACCTCTTAACGTTTATATAAATTTCCTTGCCGTCCATGTGTTATGGGAATTTGTTTTGCATGAAAGCATCTTTGATGTCCTTCCATGAGACTTTCAAGGATTTATTTATGAAGAATTGCGTGTTTGAAGGAATAGGGATATTTGTCTTAGTGATTTCCACTGCCTCTTTCGTGGTAGCTACTGAAATGTTTTTTAATGCAGCTTGATGGGTTGTAGGAGCCATTGCCTCAACAGATTATAAAAGAGTGATGTATGTTGTATCTCGAGCACCTTCAGGTGGAAATTCTCTCATGAAGAAATAAATTATTTTCCAGAAATTCCCTAACTATCACATGCAAACTCAAGTTGAAATAGAATAAGTGAATTGTAAAATCACATCCCACATTTCCAAGTTGGAGTTGGAACAATTTCTTGCTTATAAAATGGCTACCCATTTTGGATTTATATTATTGTGGGTGGCCATGTTCGGTTAAATCTCCATTTATTTTGGTCACTATTTTTTTAAATTTGAGGTTGAAACTAGTTTATGTTGTTATCTTTATAATTTGATGACCTTTGATTACAAAGCCAACACTAAGGGTTATCTATTCATTCAAGCTCACCTTGTGTTGGTATCTAGCCTCATCCCCATATTCGAAACATGTTAATTCGTGGGATTGAATGTATATATATTAATAAAATGAGTTCCCATTTAAGGTATAGTATAAACCTTTTCTTTATTAATTTAGGATGCTAGCATAGTAAATTTATTCTAGCAACAACAATGTGACACCCCAATATTTGTGGTTTTCGAATTTTAGTCGATATCCTTTATATGTTTGTTGGTTGTATCAACCTTCTATATTAAATGATCTATGAACCTATTACCATAAAAATTTAAGCTAATTTCCTACTTGTATATTTTCACCTCACATTGATTAGAATATGTCATATTAAATCATTGTATTGTTTATATGATGATGCAGTTAGTTCCCATTTTTCAATTAAATTGCACTCAACCTTTTCTTTACTAAATAATCACAACATTTTCTTACTCATAAGCACCTTGTTTGGTTTCTTATACAACCATGCATTAAGCTCCAAAATATCTCTCAAAAGTATCTTAATGGAATATTAAACCGATTTGTGGGGTGTAGCCTTTTTCAGTTTTTTCATTTTAATTCCTTGTTAGTGTTCAAAGATGTCTATACATGTTAAAGACACAAATATGAACGATATGCAGAATTGAAGAATCTAAGGCACATATTATTGGATGTTACTTTTACATGCAATGGAAATATGGATCCCATCTATGATTATAGATGGTACATGCTTTTTTTATGAGAAAATAGGAACACCCACCAACTAAAATAGGACCCTTTGTAGTATGTGCAATGTAGCATGTTTAAATACGTTAAAATTTGAATTTTACTTTACTTTTCAAATTGGTTTCAAATAAGTTACCTTAAATGTAACTCAGCAACTTTAAAAAATGCAAGGAAAAGTTTGGGATTCTTATGACTTAAGTGTGTATCCTATGTTCTAATAGTAATGGAAGGAAATAACATATCATCTCATTTAAATTTATTTTGTATGTTGGGAAGCTTTCTTGACTAAGGATGCATATTATGTGTTGTTTTTTATCCCTTTATTATAATGGGTAGTCATAATATCTACCTTACATACTAGACATTATCTATATGCTTTATGAAATACATTAATAAGCTCGAGATTTTAATGTAGAAATAAAACTTCTCGTTGAACAGATTCAATGTTATAAGGATTAGAAAAAATAACTTATTATGACATGCATGTTAATAAACAGATATTTCACATCTTGTAAGATTCCAACAGTAGGCGTTGACATATCAAATTGCATGGAAAACCAACCATATCTACTAGGAGTTGCTTTTACACTCCAGCCTTGTGCCTACATTGGATGTACATTTTTAGTTCTATTTATGTACTCTTGTGGTCATTTTTTGGTTATTAATAAACTTATATTATCTATCCAAATGATTTTATAATTCTCCTATCATTTCGCTGTTTCATTTTTCAAGAAAAAATGAGTCCACTAATATTTAATTAACGTTGATAAAAGTAGGAAAAAATGTAAGTGTTACAAAAATATATTAGATGGAATTAAAGTCAAAGTAGAATTTATTTGTCTTAAATTAAATTGATAGAAACATAGAAGTTGTTGCTAAGTAGATTATGAAATTTTTGATTGAAAAAAGACTTGACTAGTGTTTATGCGCGTGAACACCACAATTAGTTACATCTATGTATGTAACGTAAAGTTTTTAATAAAAAGAAAATAGGTTGAGTAATGTGACACCGATTTTAGAGGGATTAGGTGATTCTTTAGTTGGGTTGATTACTTGTTTTGGTGGTTGCTTGCTAAGAAAAATATTAATGAACATGAAATTTAAAATAAAGAACGAAAAGGTGCTAGCTGGCAAGAATGTTTGCCACTCATAGAAATAAAGAAAAAATGCGTTTAAACAACTTGGCGAATATTTGGATAGGTGGAAAATTTGCATTGAATGATAAGATCTTTATTACAAGATTTATTGTCAGCAGGAGACAGGATAAATAAAAAAGTCAAATTCTTGGAAAAGAGGAAGCTCGACAAGGAATTTTTTAAAGGTCAAGGGACAAAAAAAAATTAGGAGAAAATTACTAGAAAAATAAAATATTTGAAGCATCAAGCCTATGCATAGGAAAGAGAGGAGAGAGAGTTGGAAAATATAGGAGCACATGAATCAAGAAGAGAGGGAAAATAAATTTCCAAGAGAGTATTGAACAACAAAAGGGAATGTGATTTTTGGTTCGCAAGGGAGTACGAAGAAATCACTAGGTGAGAAATTAATTCCCTCTCATGTTGTTGTTGGTCAAGAGGGTAGAGATGATGTTTCTCAAGATATCACTAAGGGATGGGGTGGAACAATTAGTCTTAGAAAATTCTTGGAGTATTTTTGGATGTTTCCATGTTGTATTTTGATTTTTTTGTGAGTTCGTGAAACCTTGAATTCAGTGGAACCACAATGTTGAGTTTTGAAGGGTGGAGACAGTTGGTCCCTAGAAATATTGCGTTTTTTGTTCATTTCAACTCAGTTGATGGCTGGAATTGGATGAATGTATAGAGTCAGTGGTTAAACTAATGGGTATTTTTAATACCCAAACAAAAATATCCCTTAGTCTCTGGAATTCGGCTTGGGGGTGATAGTTGCAAGTGAGATTGGTTGGAGTTATATACGATTGGGTGCAGAGTCATAGTCCCAGACTTAGTTTCCCACTAGTTTGAGACAAGTAATAACGCTCTCCTAAAATCAATAATATATATATATATATATCTTTGTGTGTGTGTGTCTATTTATATTGCTAGTTTGAAAATGATGTTTATGGATGGCATGGTTCATGATTTTCATGAACTGTGATCTTATGATGTTTGTCACTATGTACGATGTGCTAGAATAACTTGTGTATGTAATTAAAATTTTCATGCAATGACCAACATGGAAATTTTCTCATTGCAATGATTTGATTTTTTCTAAAGACAATATTGTCCACGTTTAGTATGTGTAAATTGTAAGATACAGGACAATGTGAAAGCATGAATGAATGAGATGCATGGTCTTACACTAAAATCCTAAATGTAGGGGTTATTTCACTATGATGGCATTGGGTGTCACTGTTGGACGTGAGTTCTCAATAGTGTTAATGGGTAGTGTGGAATTATTTTTAAATCTTGCAATCGATGGCATGTTTAGATTGTTGTATGAGTTTTAGTAGACTTGTTGTATGATAATTGGTGCATTCATGATTGAAGGAAAATATGAGTTGATGTCATCCCTTAGAGTTTAATTATGAGATTTAATTAAGCATGCATGAGATGATTAATATGGTTCATTTATTTTCTCAATTGATATGGTTTTTGAGCTAAAGAGAGCAAGTTGTACGCTTTGTTTATAAGTTTATATTTGCTCTCTGTATTTTGGGAAGAAAATGCACTTAAAAATACTATTGATTTGTTATTATGCTTATTATTGATTGTTTCTCAACTTTATGAATAAATTTATTATGAGTTAATGGCCATAAGGTGATGGAAGAAATGTTTGAAAATCTTGCAATGTTAGAAAAATTATAGCTTTGTTGAAGTGCTAGAAAGTGCTAAAAATTTTAAATTGAATTTTTATTTAGTAGGTCAGCTAGGTCAAAGGTTGGAAGGTCATCTAGAAGGCTCGACTTTTGGTGGACACACCTGAATCTCCAAGACACATAGGTTGGAGTTTGGAGGGGTCCGGAGGTTGACTAGGTGGGGTGTTGGACTGACCCCGACCTAGGTCAGAGGTCAAGGGTTGGGGCCAATGATTTGTTAAATAAATGTGTCAAGGAAGGATGGTTTAACTTGTCTTCCTTTGGGATATGAGATTTCCATGTGGATGTGTCCCAGTGGTTGTGCATTAGGTACGACATGGGCCGCTGTGGAGCTGTTACCTTGAGGTCATGATGATGTGGAAGGGTCTAATTGGTCCATCTTTAAAGGGTCATAACTTTTGATCGGTAAATTGGATTGAGATGAAATTTGTATCATTGGATTTGTCTCAATGAGACAAATCCAACGATGTTTCTTGTTTTAAATTATGGAAAATTTGAAACGTAAAAATTTTTAAATCTCATTCCCATAATTGTACCTTGGGAGCTGGGTCAGCAGAGTAACCACCTCTTTCTAACTCTGGTTGGGATTAGGTTTAGGAGGGGTGGGTTTACATTTGGTATCACAAAATCCACATTCAACACTTGGATTGGATGGGCTCTATCATCAGAAAGTAATAAGCTAATAATTTAGGTGTTAAAATCCATTTTGTAAATAATTAATTGCATCCACGATTTATATGCTTATTTTGTGATTTTACAATATAATATCAACTAGAAATTGATATTTTTTTACTATTGTTGTTTATCTAACAATTTTTGTTGATAGATATGAATTATTAATCATGGTGGAATGTATTTTGATGCTATTTATTTGTTTATCGATTGATATTTTTTGCTAACATGGATTTTTGTTACAACTAGCTTCAATATAACAACTTTGTGAAAGAAATTTCATGGCATGATTTATTGTCATTTATTTATTTTATCATGTATCTAACAATTGCATGTGAATGAAAAATCTTTGTAAGCAACAAAATACATGGAAAGAAAACTAAATTAGGATAGGAATGGTACAATACAATTTTGACGAGTCATAACATGGTTATGAAGAAGTAAGGGTACATGAAGAAGAGATATAAGTTCCCAAAAGTGGAGGGGAAAACTCCCTTGACTTCTTGGATACCTTGAGAATCATAAAGGATGTGATTCAAAGCATCAAAGAAGATAATTAAAGTTTGATAGACGCTTGGGAGAGTAGGCTAAAGTGAATATAGTCATACTGCAAAGCCTCTCAAAATTTCAAATACAAAGGAAGCATGAGATGGGAAATAATCATAAAGATAGGTAAGACTCTTTGGAGTCATAAGAGGAAAACAATTGGGAAAATTGTGGTTGGTCTAAGAAGTGGAAAAATAAAAAAATTGAGTAGACTATGAGAGGAGATGCACCATTGAACACCTCGGAAATAAGAACCAACACTTATGGGAATCACTCTAGTAGAAATTATAGCTCTAATACGAGGAGGTACATCACCACTCTCATCATCATCCAAAGAGAAAAAGAGAAGGGAAATATATTCCTAAATAATTTAATAAGGCCAAACCACAGTCACATTTAATTGAGAAATTAATAACTTTGAAGAGACAGAAGCATGGTTTATTGGCGTGAAAAATTATTCAAAATCCATGATTATTCTGAAAACATGAAATGAAAATATGTAACCTATAGTTTGAAAGGAAAAAAATACATATGGTTGTATGATTTGAAGGATTTCAAAGGCATAACCGAGGAAAGTTTGACATGGAGTGAGTTTGAGGGCTTATTTGGAGACAAATATTTATCAGAAATATATTATGACAACAAGGCAAAGGAATTTTATGAGCTGAAATGGGATGTTTGATGTCAGATGAGGAATTCATTTCCAAATTACTTGTATTGTTGAGACATGTGACATATCTCAAGTAGGAGAAGGAAAAAATTTAGTGACTTATCAATGGGTTTTTTGTGTCATTCAAATATCACATTGAGTTTTATGAACCTCAAACATTTGACGATGCCATAAAGAAATTAGAACACTGCTTTTTAAAAGTGATTGGAATGTAGGGAAAAATGGAGGCATATGAAGAAATGGCCCAAGAAAACTGTGGACAATAAGGAATGGATCCACATAGCCAATGCAAATTTATCTTAGCATAAATTGAGTCCAGCTACCAAAGGTAGTGTGGATTAGCATGAAGGAGAGCAGTAAGGGTATGAGATTAAGGAGCTACTAAAATTCTAGACTTCTAGGGACAATCATTGAAAGAGGGAATTCCCACACGACAAAAATTTAGATCCAAAATTTATAGTTCCTACCAAGATTATAATATGGGGGTGTGGCATAGAGTCTACCCAAAATCTATGCAACTATGGATAATCACCAAGCATACCTCAAAGATTAATTGAGATGGAAGGTAGGTTCTGTAATCAAATTTTTTATTTTATTTTAATTGATCATAGTTCTAATTATAGTTATTGTTGGGAGCTAAACCTATACATCTTTTCTTTCCATTTTTACCCATTTTCTTTATCCATTTGTGTCATTAACATTTGATTCCTATTCTAAAGTGCACAGGTAAACCCATCTACATGTCTTCTTGGAATATTTAGTCAATGAAGTACAATCATGAGGATTATTACCTAAAAATGTTTACTAATCTAGTTATTTTCGCATATTCGGTGGTCGGATGACCATACTCGCAATTCCAGGAACAACTCCGAGTTGGCAGCGCCATTTTGGGCAGTGCTGCAATAGCACAATTACTCAATATCCTTAATTTTCTTTCTTTTTCATCTATTTTGTCTACTATAATACTATATAATTGTATGCACTAGTTGCCGGGATTTCAGGAATTGTCATTGTAAAAATTTGTATAAGAAGGGCTTTGAAGCTGTGAATCAGGGGTTGGCTATGCAAGGAATTGAGATCTGTAACAGAAAATTGTTATTAGTTAATGCACGTTATCCTTATTCTCTTCTTGTGAGTTTTTGAGTACATCACAAACATAATCAGAGAGTTGGGCCCAGTCTCCTGAACATGTGTTGCATGTTTTTTGTGTGTTGTTAATTCCATTTCCAATTTTGTATATTTCGTAATTGTTGTGACAGTAGATATAATCGCTGAGAGCTTTATTTCCATGAATGTATTGCAAGCTTCACCATTTATTATTGTTATTCTTTTATTGTTGTTATAGTGATTTGTTCTTTGATTAATTTATCGAATCCATGATTGATATAGAAATCTTCTATTGTCATCTCGTACATATTTTGTGGATTAACCTTTTGGTACAACTAATGCAACGTATCGTTAATTAATGCGGAAAAAAGTTTGAATAATCATTCACACTGACACACAAACATTTTGGTGTCATTGTCGGGGAGGCTAACAAAGTGCAAGAACATGATTCATATTGATCTAAGGATCCATCTCCCGTCCTAGGGAGGGAAAGGTTACCCTAATCTACGTCCCGAGGATATTTCTTATGTTTTTATTTTTTATTGATTTCTTAGGAACCAATCTCTCGTCCTAGGAGGGAAATGCTACCTCGCTTCCAAGTCCTCGAGCATTAGTTGTTTTTTTTTCTTTCCTTTTCTTTCTTCCGATTTCTTAGGACCCATTCTCTCATCGTGGGAGGGAAAATCTATCTTGCTCCACACATCCCGAGCTTAAGATTTCATTTATTTGATTTCTTTATTTGATTTTCATTAAAAACTCAATCTTTCATCCTCGTATAATTTATCTTTCTCTTCTCCAGGTCCCGAGTGTAGCGCTTTTATTTAAATTTTTTCTCCTCAACAATTGTATGAAAATAGATCCAAATAAAAGGGTAGAGGAGGACCCCGAGGAAAGGAAGAAAGTATCGTGGAAGGATTGCCTATATCCAAGAACGTCTCTATGAACGTTGGATTAGAAACCTCTTCATGGGCCAATGTTAGTTAAGAACCTTGCATGAAATATTTCGTGCGTAAAAGTTCTATACACAACACTGCAGGACACCCTTTCAACAGAAGAAGAAGAAGTAAGGTGGTATCGTAGAAGAACCACCCCCGTTGATGGTAGAAGGAGAGGAAATTGCAAGTATGGGATCTTAAGAATCAAGAAATTCCAGCAGTGAAGAAGAAGATCTAAAGGCGTTTACATCACCATGAGACCAAGGAAGTCACGTTTTGAAACCGAATCAACCTCCCGTGGTAGAATTACCTCAATCATTCATCGTTAACTGGGTCAAAAATACTTCCAAGTTAGTATTGGAGAATATTTATGGCACCTACAACTTCCTCTAATGATTTCCTAATTGGGGACACGAGGGTGATGCACCAATGAAGCTCATCCTTTGAAATATTTACCTAATTTTCATGGGCTTTCCTCTAAAGATCCCAATACATTCCTCTTTGAATTCGATATTATCTATCGTGGGTACAAATATATTTTTGATGCTCATAAATTGAAGATATTCCCCGTTACGTTGAAGGGAAAATCCCCGCGATGGTTCATGGGTTTAGGGGTAAAACTATCTCCTCATGGGATTACATGAAGAAAAAATATTTTTTTTTCTCGTAGAAGTATCAGATTACTCTAAATCCCATGATATCAAGGAAGAAATTCTTAAAATGTATACAAAAATAAGACAAGAACATGGAATATTGTGTGGAGAATCCTTAAATAAGTGCTTCGCAGGTCGTGCCATAGTAACTTGGACAAACATATCTTGGAAATAATCCTTCTCGGGTATTAAGGGAATAATCCTCTCGGAGAGTTTAAACATATTAGGAAAAGGGGATATATCGAAAGAAGATTTTAACATTCGTGAGTTCGCATCCATTGTTCGTGAGGGGTCGCGAGAAATATACAAAGAATTTAGTAAAAAAAAACATCTAGTGGAGGGGTCGTCAAAGGCGAAATTGGGAATCTGTTGGATAACCCGAGGACCAATATCTTGAGTACACTATCGCCCGATTTTAGAAATTTTAATACAATTATGTATTGCCTAGACTTCGATCTAAAAATTATATGTCATTGTTAAATACATAATCACTGAAAAAATCTTGCGAATTTAAAACATGATTTCCAATTGAAATATCAAGAAGAAATATCAATCACACATCACACGTATATTTTTATCTAGAAAACATAAAGCTAAAAACCCCACTATCATATATTATGTGTATATCATGGATCGTGGAAAAAATATCATAAAAAAAACTCTAATCCAAGAGCTCTCAAGACAATATACAATCGTCTCACATCGTCATACAAAAATTGGCAAATTCATAAAGCAATTCTATCGCTTCTCCAAACAACCTCGCCTCCACCGCACAATCCTAGCCTATAGCAATCCATATGAATAAATGGAATCCTCGCTTGCCTTGATTGTGCAATCCTCATGGGCACATCCAATGTGTGTGGTCACATGAGTGCACCCACCAATGTCACAACTATTATTAAAATTGTCCCTTTCACCCACATCTCAACCAGTCTCCACTAGATCTCACATGCATGTAGTTAAGAGTAGTAAATCTTCAATTCCATGTGAGACCACCGATTGTGAATTAATTAATAATTAATTCACTAATCTCACTAGTTTATCTTCGGGGCCATAAAAAGCACAATTGATTTTAACTCACTTAACCGAGTTAAACTACTTTACAACTCACATAACTACACATCCAACTCTTTTACAACTTCGAATCACTCAAATATTTACCAAGTCCACTTGCATGTTCCACCAACCAACCTTTGAACTCAAATTTCTTATAGCTAACTAATTTGGCACTTTAGTTAATTATTTCAAGTACTCATTCGTAATATATTATTGTTTTTTATTGCCTAACTATTATTAAGGGATAATAATAGTCGACATGTGCATCTATAAATAGACATGCGATATATAAATAGAACTTGCACATACATCTATAAATAGAACATCATCTATAAATAGAATATGCTCAGCCATATATAAATAGACATCATCTATAAATATACTTCTTTCATAGGTCTATAAATAGACCTCCACCTAAAATAAATTTCCAGGCTCCATCCTAGTGTAGGTGCATAATTTTCACTAGGATCTTCTTGTTGAATCTCAACACTCCCTCTCAACAAGAAAGGGATTATCCTTCACCTCGATCCTATCTCTCTATGGTATTCAAATTCTCTCCCGGTGAATGCCTTCGTCGAATATCCGCATCCCGATCTTCCGTAGGAATGTAGTTAAGCAACATGATCTTCCATCGCACACGATCTTTGATATGATTATATCGATATCTATATGCTTAGATCTATCATGAAACACATGATTAATCGAGATTTTAATGGAACTATTATTATCACAATGAATCACTATCAGATCTAAATGAGAGCCAAACGAACTAACCAATATCTTTCTCATCAAGATAGACTCTCATGCATCTTGACTCGCTTCCATTTATTTCGTCCCGCTGAAATGGCGTCATCAATATCTCGCTTCATGTTGTACCAAGAAACAATTGTAGATCGAATACTAAAGATCCCATCCGATGTGCCTTTTTTCCGTTAGGTTTCTTGCCCAATTCGCATATTTCATGCTTCTTCACCTCATCCGTCTATCTATACCATAATCCATACTTAGATGTGCCCCTTAGGTATCTCGTGATATTCTTTCCTACCTTCCAAAAGAGCTTGGTAGGCTTAACTATCACTTGACTCACCGTTAATCGCATAGTGAATGTCCGTCTCGTGTTCACTAGATGGCTAATAGCGAACCCACTAATTATCGATGTATTAACAACATCCACTACCTCTCTAGATGTAGCATCCTCTTTCCGCTTTTGAAGAGGATTATCCATGGGTTTGCAACCCTCCATGTGAAACTTACTCAAAGATTCTCATATACTTTCCTTGAGACACAAACATTTGACCATCTCGTTTCCATATTTCCAATCCAAGGAAATAATGAAGGAGGCCCATATCCTTCATCTTGAAATCCTTTCGCAAGGTCCTCCTTGCATGAGTGGTTATGCTGTTCATCACCAATATTAAATCATCAACATAAATAAAAATGATTGGAAAGCTTACCCTCCACCACAATTTGGTATAGGTTTGCATCCACCTCACTTTTGGTGAAGCTGTCCGAAAATAGCTATATATTCGAGTGTATCAAGCACAAAGGTGCTTGCTTCAGCCCATACAATGCTATTTTGAGTTGGCACACATGTGAATCACTACTAAAGATCTCAAATCCTTTTGGATTCTCTATGTAAACCTCTTCCTCAATTATCCCATTGAGAAATGAAGTCTTCACATCGATATGATGAATATCACCCCAACCGTGTTGAGAGAGCAAGGATGTTTCTTATGGAAGAATATCTTCCGACAGTAAAGGTTTCTTCATAATCAATCAATATGTGAGAACTCTCGTGCCACAACTGCACATGGTATTTCTCAAAACTTCCATCAACAGCCTGATTTACCTTGTAGATCCATCTTTGAACCTACCACCGATTTATCACCTCGCCCTTGGAACAATTACCTGCGAAGATCGTTTTCGATGCTGGAGTCATACTCCTCCACCATTGCATCTACACATGTGGGCTCCCCATCCGCTTCCCCGAAAGGAAGATGGCTCGACCACAATACATTTTCATGAGAGCCATGTATCTAGTAACCGCTAGGCAACTCGTCTTTGTCAACGTTGTGAAGTAGGTGCTCCTACATTCTATGCAAACATCAAGTTCGAGCCTATCAACTTCTATGGTATGCCTTTTGTCGAGAGCTTCCCGATCTTTGGTTCTATGTGAGTGGACTCTCCACTCCATGAACCTCCTCCCATGGCTAATCCACATCTAGAGACTCATCTTTGGGAACCAATAGTTCCTCCTCCACATGCAAGTCTAGCTCCCTCTCAAGCAACAACCGCATGGCTTTCCTCAATATTGAATTTTATATCCCACCTGGGATATCACCATATTATCGTTAGGAAAACACACACATAATTATGGGGTGTTTCTATGTACCCCAAAAATATCCCAACTTCAGCAATGCTCCTAAATACTTTCTCGCATTTCGTCACATGCACATAAAAATATGAGCCAAAAATATTAAAGTGTGAAACATTTGCTTTCAATGCTGAAAGATTCTTCTACGTTCATCATTCCAAGTAATCTATGAGGACAATGGTTTTTCACATAAATACAATGCTAGCGTTTGCGCCCACAAATGCATTTCTAGGCCCTCGATCATGTAACATCGCCGTGCTGCACCCACGATCGTTTTGTTCTTCTTCCTCTCTCGCGACCCATTTCCATATGGGCTATGAGGCGTTATGAGTTCTCTTCAAATTGCTTCTTTGGTTATGTACATTTGAATTGTTGTAGATGTATTCTCCACCATTATCTCTCCTCGCAGCCTTCACTAGCTTCCCGACTCTTTTCTCCACCAATGCCTTAAAATCACGTAACTGGCAGAATGTTTGATCCTTCTTCTCGCATGAATAAGATCCATCATTTACGAGAAAATTAATCAACAAAAATAACATAATACTTATGTTTTAATGTTGAAGAAACCGAGAATGGTCCACACACATTTGTGTGAACTCTCTCCAAAGATCACCGGCTACGCTCTCCTTTTCATGAAAGGTGGACTTGTTATTACTCTCATGGTGAAACCTTGCGCCGATCTAACCGAGCAAGTGTTCCCATTGGAATTTTAGTAGATATTTTCCGTATGAATCTCAAGGCTCCATGTTGAAGATGGCCCAATCGCCCGTGCCATAATTCGACCTCATCTCGACTCACTCAATTTTCCGTCGGGGCCCATCATGGGAGTGTAGTTATCTACCCCCGCATTGTAGAGATTCTTAACTCAAATCCCTATCCTCTTGGCTTTGACCCATTATTTTATGTCGTCATGAAAGATGTTCCATCGCCGAAAACAAATTCATAGCCTTCCGTCCTCCAACATTGTGACCGAGACCAAGTTTTTTTTTCAGACCCTAACATGCATAACATATTTTAATTGAAATGGTTTACTTGACTTCCTCACAAAGGTAATGGTACCAATTCTAGTCAAATTGTATCATCCATCATCGCCCATCTCTATATAAATTTGGAGATATTTCTCCTCCAAGTCACCTAAAAGCTCTCATTCCCCCGTCATGTGGAAGGAAGTGCCACTATCCAAATACCACACTGAGTCTCCAATGCACTTGACACCATGCATGTGATCAAGGAGAATTCAAGTTCAAATTGCGAGGGCAAGGGCCTCACTAGCCGTGCCTCCAAAAGCCTTCTCAGCTTCTTCTTCTCGGGGATAGTTAGTAGCGTAACGTTCCATGTTCAGGACAAAGGAAACACTTAACCTTGGACAAATCCAACTTCTTGCCTTTAGACTCTAATTTTGAATGGAATTTCTTCCCCTTCCCTTTCCTTGCCTTGGTAGCCAAAGAAAAATCCTCTTCATCATGGTTTGATGAAGAGCCATCTCTAGTGTTCCACCGAACTCCGCACTATATCTAACCATAGTTTCCGTCCCAATCCGAAAGTTTTTCCCATCCGTTGATAGAGTTCTATATACCGTGCCAACCTTAGGAAGTCCTTAGAGAGCCAAGGTCACCAAATAATATTTAGCAACAAGATTCCCACACTCCCGCCCATCCCTACATTGGAAAAACTTCATGAGATACTTTGGAATGTTGTCGCCTTTTTCCATCTTGATCTTCCCGAGTTTATCTTTGACACCAATTTCCTATGGTCACCGTTAAGCTTTGAAAAGATCCGTCAAAGGCTTCCACATAGCATATGTTGTGGCTTGGTGAAGTTGCTTGAGACAATGTGGTATCGTACACCTTCCAATGTAATCCTCCTCACTCTTGCCACTTTATTTTGTCATGCATCAAGTAATGTAGCATCCATCGAAGTGGGCTTAGGAATATCAATCGTCGATGAATTCCTTCAAGCCATTATCCGTGAGCTCTGGCCCATCCTCTCCTTCCAGAAAATGTAGTTCGAGTTTCCCTTGAGTGCATACTCTAGCTGCAAGCCATTGAAAGCCATTTCTATATTTAATAAACCGTATCACCAAGAAAATATTTCGCAAATTCAAATTTTTTCCACCAACAAACTCGGCCTCGCTTCAAAAATTGCAATCTTCCGTGCTCCGATACCATGTAGAAATTTTAATAAAATTACGTATTGCCCCGATTCTCCCGATCTAACAATTATATGCCATTGTTAAATACATAATCGCTTCTACAAAAATTCTTGCGGAATTTAAAACACGATCGCCAATTGCAATATCAAGAAAGATCAAATACACATAACATAGATGTTTTTACCGGAAATCATGAAGCTAAAAACCCCACTATCATATATTATGTATATATCATGGATCATAGACAATCATACAAAAATCTAATCCAAGAGATCTCAGAGAATGATACAACACTATGTTAAACACACACATAAAGGTAAGGAGGAAGATTAAACACACACACAAGAGACCTAACACACAATGAAGCATAAGCGTGAGGCTTTCTTATTTTTCCATTATACAAAGATGTACATTTATAGTACAATGGTGTGACTCTTGGTTTCACATTCCAAGGTCACTTGGACTCCATTGTGACTTTTCGCATTCCACACCTACCCATGTAGGATTAGGTGTTCCAACATCCCCTTAATCCGAAGGGGTATGTGTGAGTCCAAGAAAGAGTTGTAATACAAATCGGGCAAAGTATACATGGCAACATTTGGGCTGAATAAACTCGAAATGTTGGATAAAAAAAAGAGGTGGTTTAAGGATGACCACCAACACCGGAACACAAAACTTTTTACATTTCCCGAAACTCTTCCAAAATCGGCAAGATCGAAGGCTTCTCGCTAGAGGAATTGTCCCTCATAAAAAGGGAGACCTTCAACCTAAAAGAAGGAGTTCTACTACCCGTGCTTGTTTTAGGATTACTCAACAACTCCTCGGGAATGCTTGAAGCATTTCCGGAACCTAACCAAAGCTAGCAAGAAGCCGAAGGCTTCCGTCAGAGGAAGTGTTCCTCATATATGAAAGGGAGACTCTCAACCTAAAAGAAGGAGGCTCAATACTCCGTGTGGTTTTAGGTTATCCACCAAATCCGTAAATGATGGTTTAAGGTTTTCCACCAACCAAAGGCATGTGCTCATGGGCATATGTGTCTCCGGCTACATCTCCGAATCCGGAATGACGAATTGTGGCTCGTGCTCGCTTGAACCGCCGTGTCTCCTGCTACAAATCTGAACATGGAATGAGAGATTGTGGCTCGTGCCGCTTGATCTCGACGTCGAAGCGAGACATGACCACCATTTCCCTCCCCCGTCGTGGACAAGGTGAGATGATGGCGAAAAATCAACCGCAAGTTTGCTCAATATTCGTGAACAAGTTCCTCGACATGTGTCTTAAACATCTTCGTCGTCGATGCCCATTTCCAAGAAGCGACCCATCCAAGATGAATCTTGGTTCTTGCAAGAGTTTTTGCGGAAGCATCCGTTCAAAGAATGGGTGTGCCGACCATGTTGCTTGCATGGATGAAGATCAAAACAATGATCTTTCATATGGCCAACTCGATCACAAGTTGGCATTTCTCAATTTGTTGTTGTTGTGGAATATGATCCGGAATGTACCGCAGTGAACCGTCATATAGGAATCTCGAATTCTAAAATATGATTGGCTTTGTGTAGTCCGTAATATGAAAGGACACATCCTTTTCATATCCAAGACCACTGTGCTTGTTGTGGACAAGCTCTTCCCAAGGTCTCGATGATGGTCTTGAGAAGTGTGTTGAATCGCCGCATCCGCATGTACATCCGCTTCAGTACAAGGAACCGAATGGGAATCAACCGCAACTTTGTCTTCTTTCTTCTCGATGATATTCCTTCACAATCTTCTAAACAAATGAAAGGAGAATGGTGACTCTTTTTGTCAAGTTCATCTTGTTGGTTTCAGATTCCAACCGCAAAAACTCAATCTTTTTCATGTGCATCTTGCAAACAACTTTGAATGTTACAAAGAGCATCCTTGCTCATTTTTATCATGTCATCAACATTTGAATGAATGAGGTTATTCAAGAACTCTAATGCTCATTGATTTTAGCCATTTTCAACAATTTAGGCTAAAAATCGAAAGGGTGTCGGCTTCAATCGAAAATGCACCCGTTTACAATGTGATTCAACAAATACAAATGACTCCAAGGAATTTCAAAGTACAAAATACGTTCCCGAAATGATGGAGGAAAATCAATAATGAGTTACATCAACAACTCAAATTCACTAATTGCAACTATGAGCGAAGAGGAAAATTTCACTCACAATACAATGTCAATATCTCTCATAAAAATATTTGAATGTGCAACAAAAACATTATGCAAGAAGTGTCGCAAAGAGTTGTTTTGCACCAATAACAACACGTCTTCAAATGTCAATTTTTCAAAAATCACCCTTATGCCACAAATCACACAATGTCAAATTCACTTTTCTAAATATAGTCCATCTCTCTAGTTTTCATATGCCATTTTCTTTTTGTCAAATGCTCATATTCCTTTCTACTCTTCCTCCTTTCCTTCTCTTTCGCTTTTTTTTTTTTTTTTAATTAATTAAAAATGAGAATTTGTTAAAAATAAGAGGGGAATTTAAAAGGGAGATTTATTTAAAAGGAGGGGATTAATTTAATATGGGAAGGGAAATGAGAATTTTTTTTTTTTTTTTTTTTTTTTTTTTAAAGAAATTAATTTAAAAAAATTGAAATGAAATAAAGGGGGGTTATTAAAATGGGGGTAGGTCGAATATATGGGGGGTGGATATTATATATGTTTTAAAAATAAAAAAATTCTAGAATTTAAAAAAGGGAGAAGGAGCGAATTAAAAAAAAGGAATGGGAGGAATTAAATAAAAGACTTTAAAAATTAAAAGACTAGGGTAAGGGGTGTCGTAAGCAAGGGAGAGGGGTCAAACGTGGAAGGTAAGGGCACGGGGGTGTTGAGCGGTGGAGGCATATGGGAGAAGGGAGAGCGTGCAAGTGGGTAGCTCCAAGGTTTAGGGGGAGCGAGCTACAGGGTGGGGAATCGATTGAGGGAGGCGTGACGTCGTAGTGCTGAGAGTATGAATATAGGCGTAGGGAGGGCCACCCCGTGAGCGGCTGAGAAAGGTGCAGTGGACCGTTAGGGGAGTGTAAAGTGCGTGCGGTGTTGCTATGTTGGGATGGGTTTGCAGAGAGGCCGAGGGTGCGCTTGAAGGGAAGGGCCTGCGCAGAGGGCCGGTAGCTTAGGGAGAAAGGCCGAGTGTTGTGTGCGGGCCGAGCTAGGTTTAAGGAGGGAGTGAGATAAGGGAGGCGCGAGTTAGGGAAGGCCGAATGGTGTGAGTGCAGTCGTAAGGGCCATGAGAAATGGAAGGAGGGTTGGGATGGCGTGGGGTTTGGAGATGGCATGGGGTTTGGAGAAGGCCATGGGGTTTGCCTTAATTTTTATTTTTATTTATTTATATATATATATATTTTATTTATTTATTTTTATTTTTTTTTAAACAACAAAGAGCAAGAGGGAGTAAGAATAAATAATAGATATATATATATATTTTTCACAACATAGAGCATAATTTTTCCGGAAATTATAGTAGTAAACATTCAAAGAATGTTAAAAATGCATATGAAGAATTTTTCAAAGAGAGAAACTTAGGTTTCTTTTGGTAAAAAGAAAAAAACTCACAAACTTTTCGAAATCCAATTTAAACAATATTCCAAAATAATCGAATATGGTGCAGAATTTAAAAGGAAGAAATTGGCAGAAAAAATGAGTGGTGAGAAAACCTTCGGATGCACAATGTCGCTTTCTCTTTTTCAAAACCAAGCATACGCTAATTTCGAATGCTTGTTATTTTCAAAGCATATTTTTGAATGCCGCAGAAAAATCTTTGACTGATGAATGTGAAAATGTCTTCTCAAGTAGAATCTCGAGTGCCGCAAAAATTATCAAAAATTTTGCGTATATGCATAGGTCATAAAACATAAATGGCTCACTCAATTTTGGAGCAGCCATCAATCGCCCGCTCCGATACCATGTTAAACACACACACATGGTGTATGAGGAATATTAAACACACACACAAGAGACTCAACACACAATGAAGGATAAGCGTGAGGCTTTCTTATTTTTCCATTATACAAAGATGTACATTTATAGTACAATGGTGTGACTTTTGGTTTCACATTCCGAGGTCACTTGACTCCATTGTGACTTTTCTCATTCCACACCTACCCATGTAGGATTAGGTGTTCCAACAATATAAAATCGTCTCACACCGTCATACAAAAATTGGCAAATTCATGTGCCCATTTACTCGCTCCATCGGCTAATCCCGCTGATAGAAATCCCTAAATGAATGGAATCCTTCTTGACTTGACTACACAATCCTCATGGTAACACCCAATTTGTGTGTGGCCAAAGGAGTGCACCCAATAATGTCACAACTATTAGTCAAACTATCCCTTTCACCTACATTTCAACCGGGTATCCACCGGATCTCGATGTGCATGTAGTTACCGTAGTAAATATTGAGTTTCATGTGAGACCACTAATTGTGAATTAATTAATAATTATTTCATTGATCTCTCACTACCGTATCTTCGCCATAACTAGCACAACCGAGTTTAACAAGCTTAACCGAGTTAAACTACTTTACAACTCACATAGCTACACATCGAAATATGTTACAATCTCAATAACTCAAATCTACAACTAAGTCCACTACAGATGTCCCACCAACCAACATTTGAACTCGACTTTCCTATAGCTAATCGATTTTCCACTAGCTAACTATTTCCAAGTGCTCATTGAGAATAGATTATTCTTTATTTTCCAATTATTATTAAGGGATAATAATAATTCACATGCGTCTAAAATAGACATGCGATCTATAAATATAACTACCTATACATCTATAAATAGAATAACATCTATAAATAGAAAATTCTCAACGATATATAAATAGAAGTTTCTCATGCATTCATAAATACCCCTCCACCTAAAAAATAGCCTAAGGCTCCATCCTAGTGTAGGTGCATAATTTTTACTAGGATCTTCTTGTTGAATCTCAACACAGACAGACACATTGTAAGCAAAGATGAAGCAGATGGAATTGGAGAAGGCCATGGCCACACCCACCCGCAAAGCAAAAAACACTCCGCCCAAGGAATGTTCATTGAACACAATTTAAGCATGAAAGTCAGAATGTATCTGAAGTAAACCAAACATGGCCTTCTGCTGCAGATTGAAGGAATTTTTTTCAAAGAGAAAGCGAAGAGGGCACAAGGATCAACTACACTATGGTATATAAGAATTATGGCAACCACGACCACCTAATATGAATAAGGGTATGCCTTAGGACTCGGCTCTATTATTTTAGTAATTTGAATATTGGTCCTAAATCAGACATTTTTCACTCGCGTGGCCCCGTATCGTCAATATCCACTTTGGAAATCGTGGTTCCCCGTACTCGTTCAACCTTCATGGACCCGTAATCGGTATGGACCTTCTCTCCGTTTGGAAAATTCTCGGCAGTGTGCTTTCTGTGTAAAAAATTGGAAGGCTACATTTCCCCCCGAACGCCCTTCAACTCGTGGGCTTCATCCAACCAATCAAATCTTGGAAGGCAGTGGAGTTTCACAAGTCACATCACAACCTTCTCGGCAGTAAACATCTCAATGGGCCTAGTTAGCAATGTTTGATCTATGAAAGAAGGTCAAAATACTCATGTATTATTATCGAACAAGATGATTGTGAGGTCATAGAACTAGAACCAAAAATATTTGGGGATAAACAAAACCAAGACATCAAAAATCAAACACCTCCTCTGCTGCATCACAATCCGTGACGCCAAGTCAATCCACCCTATCCTAAAAGATTGGCCCTAATTAAACAGCCCTAAAGTAGAATTTTACTTTCTAGGGAATTCCAAAATTTGTTTGTTAAAATTCCCCGCTCCAAGCTATGAGAGATGTACCAATCTACGTGAAAATACTCAAAGAATATTGTTCTAAAAAATCTTGGAAATAAATCAAGGACCCGCTTACCATCCATGTGATGGGAAACTTGTCTAACATCATGCTAGGAAATTTTATGCCCGTAAAATATGGGGGATCCCAGTGAACCACATTCTCGATGGTACAAATTAATGACGTTGAAATCCCAAATGTACCGGTAGATTTGGTTTTTGCCGTAAATGTCATACCTATGAAACTATGCACACATCAAGGCCCTTCAAAACCTTAAACCTACTCTCATCGTCTTGGAATTGCGTAGACATCTACGTAAAGTGAGTAGGGACGTTGGAGGACATTGCAATTTCAAAGAGGACCCATGCAGCACTATCCCGTGATCTCTTAAAAGACAGAAACTCGGGCCTCCCTTCAGTCAAAAATAATCCCTTAATTCCGGGAACACCTTGGCTTGCAATCGAAAATGCCTATATTGGGTGTCGATCTCGAAATATGGTAATATCTAATGGGAAGCCCGCGCAGAAACTCACTCTTAATCCTCTTGTAGAGCCAAGCCCATCAAAAAACCATCATTTAGAAAAACCTTAACTAGAGGAAGGATTAGACCTTGAAAATGAAGAAATTAGACTCGGTGCTTACCATTGGACAGACCCTTCAATTTAAAAAACATAAACAAAGGATGACTCTATTAACACTTTTATTATCGACTTTTGTTTTGTTTCGATTCAACTCGTCGATTCTAGAATCTACCATGAGATGTGAAATGCGAGAAAAATATTAAACTAGAAGATGAAATTGATAACATTCCTATGACTTCGTCCCATGATAGTATTCCCATTGAAATCAAACCAGAAAAACTTTAACGTCAACCCGAATTCTCTTGTATCACCGTACAAAATAGCTCCTAAAATTTCTTTGAGACCATAAGGAATCCTTCACCGGGGATTGCGCGTATATGAAGGGGATTCCGCTAATTTATGCACTCATCATATATACATAAAATAATATTTTCGTCCTCTAAGAGAGCTCCAAGTGAAGAATGAACCCCACCTTAAAGAACATTTTCAAAGACAAGCTTAAGAAGTTACCGGATGTAGGATTCATTTACCCTATCTGGACAAATAAGGTGTCTCCAATGCTATTGCTCCTAAAAAGAATGGTAAATGGTGGATTTGTGTTGACTATAGGGACCGAACAAAGAAACTCAAAAAGACCATTTCCCTTTACCATTCATTGACCAAGTCCCGGATACGTTGGTCAAGAATTTTTCTCCTTCCCAGGTGGTTTTAGCTGGTATAATCGCATCTAGATAGCCCTCGAGGACCGAGACAAGACCACCTCCACATGCCCTTTGGGAACCTTTGCATAACGAGTCCTTTCATCTCGCCTCCGTAATGCACCAAGAACATTCCGCAGGGAAACTTTGGGGATTTTTTCCGATCTATTCGACTTAAAAACATTGAGATTTATGTGGACAAATCTACTCCATACAACTATTCGAAGAAGGATTGGAAAATTTGTAAAAGTACTCAAAAGATGCAAAGGGCACTCATGTCTCTCTCAAGACACTTAAATGTCACGTGATGACGGGGAAGAGGGAATAGTTCTCGGGGACACTTGCACTCGCCCACCGGAATTAGAGCGTCCATCCAAGGTAGAGGTAATATTGCATTTTATTGTACCTAAGACACCCAAATAGGTATGTATTTTTAATGGTTACATACTTCGGTTAATATGTACGTTTATAGATTTTTTTTTATAAAATGGCATCCCCACTTTTTCGCCATAACTAAAGATGTGGAATTGTGACAGATGATTGTGAAGCATATTTTTACAAAAATCAAGGAACTTGTTTATGGAGCTTTGATCCTCGCGAGGATTGATTGGGTACTCACATTTTCACATCCATGTCGATGCTCTCCAAATAGCAGATGGAGAAGTATAGACAACATGAGATAAGAAACCATATTTAGTTTACTATGTCATGAAGAATTTGACTCCTGAGCTAAACTACACAAAAATCGAAAATGGATTCCTAGTTGTTATCTATTCCATCAACAAATTTCAAAAACTATATTACTGGGTATCCTACTTTATGCATAACGTACTCACGCAATTCCGGGTATTTGACAAAATAAAACGATCACCCCGAAGCCGCATTACAATATGGTTTCTATTTCTTCAAGAATATGACATTACAATAGTAGATAAACTAGGGAAGGATAAATTGGCTGTTGATTTTCTCGTCTAGATTTGATAATAATGATAATACACCAAAAGAGGATAGTTTTCCGTATTTAAACATCTTTTTGCAATTTCTACTAATCCTCTATGGTATGCGATATTGCCACCGTTTTGAATTATGTAACTTTGAGGTCTAAAATTGGCCTCCTAAGAAAAATATAAAACCAAAATAAGATTTATAAGGACCAATAGGGTTCAAGATGATGATGTCAACCATGGGGGTTGATTCACCATTTTGGGGCAAAAAAGGTAAAAAAAAAAAAAAAATTAAAAAATAATAAAATATTAAAATTATTTTTCAACTTGCATTTTCAACTACACTTGGTGTTTTTACCCAAATTTCAAGCGGAGTACTCGTTGGATGAAACATGGTTTTCTCATCCAAGGAGTACCCATGCCAGAGCAATTTTCGATGGACCTGCTACACGAAAATGAGAAATACATGAAAAAACGTGATTTCAATCATGTTTTTCATGTATTTCTTATTTTTGTGTATCAAGGTCCACATCAAAAGTATGCAACATGGTTAATCCTTGGATGAGGAATCCAACTTGTGCATCCAACGAGTGTTCCTAATCGAAATTTGAGTAAACCCATAGGGAGACAAGTTGAAAATACAAGTTGAAAAGTAGTTTTTTCTGCTTTTTCCCTCTAAAAAATTTGATGATGTAATCAAATATTATTTTATTATTTCCACTATTACTTTATAATATTCTTAGGAGGCCCATTTTATACCTCAAAATTCCCCTAATGCTATAGGAAAGGTGCCCTTCATTTGTCATACAGGGAACAACGAAATATCATTCATCATAGTGCTTGATACTCCTCGATAGCAAAGATATCTCTTTCATATAGCTACTTTCTTAATTAGCAAGTTCGACGTCGCGTATCCGAGGATGACATCTATGAAGTAATCAAGTCATCAAGGATGTCCCTATGGAGGGAATTTTAGGAGACAAGAGGATAGGGCATAATTTATTATAGATGGGATATTATTGGCCCTCTATCTTCCGTAATGCATGAGACTACGTACAAAGATGTGACAGCTTTCCAATGGATGGGTCAACTCGTTCGATCGTATGAAATGCCATTGCAGCTCCAGGTAGTCCTTGAACCTTTCAAAAGTGGGCTATCGATTTTTTTGGTACTTTTTAACCCACCTTCACATCGAAGTTTACATTTGGTCTAGCATGGACTATGTAACCAAGTGGGTGGAAGGAAAGGCTATTGTGAAAGAAATAAAGCAAAGTGTTTCATATTTTCTATTTGAAGAGATTTTTTCTCATTATGGTGCTTTAGAGAGATTGTTTCGATGGAGGAGAAAAATTCACATCACACATGATAGACTGCCTTATGCAGAAATATGGAATAAAAATAGAGTCACATCTCCATATCATCCTGTACTCGAATGGTCGTGTGGAAAGCACAAACAAGGTATTAGAAAATATCTTTAGAAAGACTATGTCAAGATATCGTCGAGATTGGGTTTTCTACCATTTGAGTTGGTTTATGGGGAATCCCTCTGTTTCCAATAGAACTTGAGATTAGTACACCATAACAGCCTCCGGGAGGTGAGAATGATCCGTCGCATTCCCATAAAACACCACCGGAACAACGAAATGAATTATATTAAATTTGTTTGATGGTTGCTTAGAAGATCGTTGCAATCATAAAAAGAGAAAAAAATGGAATGATAAATTTATTAAAATTAAGGTGTTTTAGAGAGGAGATTGGGAATACTCTATGATTCCCATTTTAAGGATCTCAAAGGAAAGCTTTGCTCTCGTTGGATGTGACCTTTATGAATTGACACAATTTTTGATAATTGAACAAAGTGAGGTTTTGCCACAATTGATGATACACATGCTTATTTTATAGTAATGGAGATCGTTTGAGACCGTATCACCACCCAACTTAAGGATGCCTTCACTAAACATCTCTAGCATAAATATCATTTGAAGGTTGTTAGTGTAGAGAATTACTCCTCATCGTCCTTTAAAAATAAAAAACATAAAAAATACTCTCTATATATATAGTAATATAAATAAAATAATGTTACTACTCAAATTTTTTTGGCAGAACTACTACCTGTGCACCGTGAGATGAAATTTTTCTCTAAGTACCCAATAATGCTCTCCTTCGATCATGTTATCCGGAAAATTTTGTAAGTGTTGGGTGTTGTTACTCCTCCGATGTTGTTACTCCTCCTAATTCTATTACTTTGGAAAGTTTTCCAAGTGTTGGTTGTTCTCACTCTCGCAAAATTTTCTAATTGCCTGGTGGCTGCTATCGTTTATGATGTTGTGACTCCGGAAAATTTTCTACATGTTGGGTGCTATTACTCCTTCGATGATGTTACTCCTCCAATGTTGTTACTCCAGAAAATTTTCTAAGTGTTAAAAGGTTACTCCGATGTTGTTACTCCTCCAATATTGTTCCTCCGGAAAAAAATTCTAAGTGTTGGGTGTCGATACTCCTTCGATGTTGTTACTCCTCCAATGTTGTTACTCTCGAAATTTTTCTAAGTTTTGGGTGTTGTTACTCCCCGCGTTACCCTCCACCGTTGTTACTCTTCCGTGACGTTACTCGCTCGGTAAGTCGCCACATACATCCCCGTCGCCGAATTTAGGATTTTATTGAAGATTCCATTGAAAAAATCGGGCATGCCCGTGACTCGTCATTTATTAGTTGGTGAGAGCGTTGTCATAATCGAATAAATACAAAAATCAAATAAAAAATAATTATTTTCCAATGTCATCATTAGAACCTATGCCGATAGTACATCCCATGATTGTCACCTTATTTTTGTTAATTATTAAAACACATCAGGATAAGAAGTAAGTACACACCGAAAAGCTAATCACTCCTAAATATTGAGAAATAATTACCATCACCATTTATCATTATTACCATAATCCATTCTGATTTTCTCTCGTTTTTCAAAAATTATCCATCATATTTACCAACCTCATTTCCATTTTCTACCATGTTATCACCGCAAAGATTCAACCATCGATAATCCCTCCCAACGTCCTCCTCGATGTTCGAAAGTGCTACTACAAGAGCTTTCTAAAGTGATTGGTGCATTGATAGTGATACATGAACCCGAAAATACAACCTCGGTCTCGTTAAAGAATGAAGTTTTATGGAAGGTTTTTGTAGACACAAAGTCGGGATGTATATTTCGACAAGATAATAGGGATTTGATGAAACAAATACAATAGATTTTTCAAAAAATATGGACGGGAATAATTCCGCAGTGCGCGGGCTTAGAAATTACTATCACGCGCAGGAGGTCATTTCAACAACAACGTGACTACTAGAGCGAGGGGAAAAAAATGGTTTTCATGAAAACCTAATCGCCGAAATTTCCAGAATTGTTTCTACAATCTTCGAGGGAGGTTTGTTCATAAAGGGAGAAGATATACCGTAAATACCTCCACATCCATGGGGTGAGGTGGCATACTTTTTTATGAGATATGTAACTTCAAGTAGGGGTGATTTACCACCCCGTTCAAATATAATTTTAAGCTCCTAGCTCATCTTCGATATTAGCGGGCACAAGTTCACTCCCAGATATGCCTTTATTTTTTTTGAAAAATCTCCAAATTTATGGCCCAATATGGCCAATGCTCGGCAGCAGTATCAAGTGTTCTTACAAATCATGGGCTAGTTCGTTTACTAAGGGACAAAGCAATGGCTCAATTTCATGTTCCCCGGGCACAATTTCTTGAGTCACAGAGAAGATGTAGAAGCCATGATAGTTACAAGAGAGGAAGATGGAACCGTAAGAAATAAAGGAATAAGAACCGCATCTCCGTCGGTTCATCGAGGAAGACAAGCCGTAAGAAATGGAGGAAGAACCAAAATCTCATGTTGGTTTATCAAGAATATGATGCATAGGAAATTTAGGAAGAAGAATGTGCATCCCCTATTGGTTTGCGCAGGGAGAGGAAGCACAGAAGAAAACGAGGAAGAAGAATCCACAAATGATGTTGTTACACAAGAACCATCATCTCTTGTTGGTCCATTGGAGGAAGAGGAAGAATAAATAGCAATAAAAGAGGCCACAACCGATGATAAAGACAGCATAAAGAACCAACATCGCATGTTGGTTCAATAGAAGAAAAAAAAATGAATATAGAAGGTGGTAGAGTCGAGGTCAGCAGCACAAGAACCGTACCTCACACCAGGGTCCAATTGATCCGGGACATATGGAAATAGATGATAGAGCCAATGTTGTTCCACAGAATCAAAACTACGGACAAGGCACAAAGAGGATCAACACCAAGCAGGAGGATCGGGAGTGATGTTGTTGCACAAGAACTAGCACCACTTTCCCCAAGCGATTTGGATGTCGAAGTAGATAGTGGTGCTACACAAGAATCACCACTAATGCAAACATGAGCCAATAAATTATGCAAGAGATAGGCCCTATAGTTGAAATTGTTCTACAAGAACCAATGTTGACTACAGGACAAGAAGGTGACAAAGAAGGCATGATCGAAATAGAAAATAAATATGGTGAAGAGAAAGAGCTCGAGATAGCAAGACATAGTCGTAAAAGCATAGAGGAGATCGTCCCTCATTCTCCGTTTCTCGCCACAATACCAAGAGGGGTAAAAATTTTCATTCTCCCCGCACCTAAAGGAAGGAATAGTTGTCCCTCTAGTCTTAGAATTTGTGCGGATGACTTCGGATATGATTTCTACTTATGACCATTTACGAACCAATGCCTATTGATTCACACAAAATACAGCACCTCGAAGAGTTCGATGTGGAAACACAATAACCTATGTTGATAGAAGGATAGATGGTGGATGATACCACACTAGTGGAAATTTCCTGCATCAAGCTAACCTTGAGGGGTCGAAAAAACTCCCGAGACTTTAGAAGAAAACCATGGTGCGAACAAGAGCAGAGGGTGGAGGTTGAAGGCGTCATTCATGGCTGCTGCAACTTCGAACCAGAAAATAAAAATGAATAGAATACTCCGAGGAGAGAGGAAAATTTAGGGATGATTTGGTAAAATGTGAGCCAATGACAATTTTGTTGAAAACAACCCACCAATTCCCAACCTACTGTGGTGCTAGTGGTAATAGTTGTTCTAAGCAATAATTTGTAGAGTTAAAGGTGTATTATTCCAAATTAAGAAAAACAAGAATATAGAACATAAAATTGGAAAATGAAGTAAATACCAATACATCAAAACATGAGAAAATCATATATCTATTTCATTATATATAACAACATCAAATGAGTACAATATCTTGAGGAAGAGGTCACTCAAGTTAGGTAAAACAAGGCTCCAATGATTAAATACACCCAAACAGAAATGTTGATGCAACTCAAATGCTAGAGATTTAGTAAAATTGCATAGTCCTAGTGAGTGTCATCGCCGTCGAAAAATATAAATACAAATATCTAATGATATAATGCTTCAAAGTGCCAAGATCGTAGATCTAATCTCCCAAGTACACCCAAGACAAACTCAAGGGTTTTAAATACACACCATATGAAAAATTAAACCTAGGGCTAAATAATGCTCTACCAATGAATCATTGCTGGTAGATGGATGATATGACAAGGAAATGGTTGCAAATTCTCCCTCCTAACTTTCCAAACATGAAGGGTCATGCCTCCCCTCACTAGAAAACTAGCTACAAACTTGGGCACTAAGCCCTCACCGGAATAACCTACAAAATAACGCAAGCTTCGAAGTGCGATTACATTGTAGATGATGGAAAAACTTGGCTTGATTCCAAATGTTGGAATGATGCTTAAGGAACTTTCCTTGTTATCCTCTCACCAAGGGTTGCTCCCCTCACCGGAAAACAAGCTCATAAGCCGGGTCTATCAACCCTCCACCGCTATTGCTCCTACAAAATAACACAATCCCGAAGGAGCTTGTGCTATCAATAATTGTTGAATATTTTCCACTGTCAGATAGTGGAAATGGATCTCAATGAAACTCTCTTGAGTGGGCACTCAAAGTCCCCCGAGGATGAGGAAGGTTGGGATTTCCTTTCAAAAACACCCTTGTGCTAAACAACACATTAGACTCGCTAAACAAAGCTTGAACATGCGTAAAGTCATAAAATACCAAGACATAAAAAATAATCGAATGCCTTCTATGGCTTCCATCCCTCTTCCTTATATGCTTGGTGAGATTCCTCACCATGGTCCCACTCATTAAATATGCTACTCTCATGCATACACTCCTCCGCAATCGCCGCATTGTCCTCCATTAACACTCCACTACGTCCATGACAACGCTATTGGATTTGGTCAACCTTGACCCTATCCACATTGTTAGCCCTCACTACACATAAAGGTGATTTATTCAGTTGATACAACGATCCTCATTCACATTAGAACTATTATTTTTATTCCTACTAAAGAGATTTAAGGCCCTACCTACTTATTCACCTATCTTATTATCAAAAGAAAAATTAATATTCCAACTAGCCGAAAGCTAATTGGGAATATTAAGGGCTCCCTCCCAAATGTTGCTTGTCCTAAAGAAATGTAAGGATGGATACTAAAAAACTCTCTCCTTCCCCATAGCATCCTCATCTAACAAAATCCTCCACCGAACCAGTTTGCCTCTCCAATCAATCTTTCCCGTAGTCGTCTTCCCAAGTGTTCCGTTAAACATTGGTGATAAAACCAAATGCCTTCTCATCATGAAGAAGTGGAGATCCATGGAGGAAACTACATGCTATATAATCGCATCCTTGAGGCATGAGAGATGAAAAATGGTGGTGACCTTAAACTCAATGAGAAGCTTCAATCCCAATGCTACTCTCCCAACAAGATGGATCACCCCATATGTAGCCCATAAAATGAGCTCCCCAATCCCCCTCGCTCTCTCCCCGCAATGTAGATGGGTTTGCATGGCGGAAAATGATAGACAAAATTTTCCACCCCACGATGTCCCACTTTCCATCGATGTTCTATGTATAACTTCGTTGATCTTTGGGTAGCAATAATTTTGTCCTCAATATGCTAAAAGGTATCCGGACCCTCTAAGATCTAATATTTTCTTCTGTGATCCTTGCTTTCCAAAGCATTCCACACATAGTGAATAAAATCATCACTATATTGAATCCAAAGGATAAGCATATTGAGTATCATATGACATGCCGATGGTTACAATGGTTCCTCATGGTACCAAACATGTTTGGCTCCTTGTTGCCCCCGAATATGATGTAAGGCAGCTTCCCGACCACTTACCAGGGTGCCTATTCCGCTCATCTCTCAAGTAGTAAATGGAATTCGCGTCAACCGAGTATACCCAATATAGAACAATAATAGCCCAAAACCATACAAGGGGTGTCTATATCCATCACTCATTTTTGTCTTAGAAAATACCATGAAGTCTAGAGAGAGGCTTTCCTCTCCGTGGAGAAATGAAATGTATATAAATGGAAAGGGAATGCAAATAATTTTTTAGACGATCAATAAGTACAAGGAAATATCTCTTACAATGTACTATTGGCAAGCTGGAGATGTGGTCCATATATGAGCTCTCCCCTCTCTCTCCTAGAAAAGTAAGTGGTTGTAAACAATTCCCCACAGATGGTTGTTTCCCTCCTCATTCTTCAAGCAAGCTACAAATCACCTAATATGTTGCAACACATCCTCCTTGAGACCCTCGCATGAGAATCTCTCCATAATGGTATGATATATCCTAATGAAACTCAGACTCAGGAGTGAATCATGTGTTGCATGTAGAATCTTCTCCTTCAAACTCTCATGTACTCTCTAGTTAAGAAGATCCGACCCATGTAATAAGATGATTCCATTCACCACTCTATACCTCTCATCAATCACCTCGCCCATCAAGCACCTTCACATGTGAATTAATTCTTCGAATAGTCCACCAATATTTGGGATTCCCAATATAATTCACACTTCCCAATGACAAGGCGATAAATTTTGTGATAAGGTCTCGTAATCCCACACTTCTCTTTGCAATGCTCAATGCTAAAGCCACATGCCAAAGCATCGAAGCCATCCCACTTTTTTTTCCTTCCTTGGTACCGGTTGCCCAAGAAAATATTGGAGTTTATCGAGGTTAATGTTCACTTTGAAGCTATTTCCCATCCAAAAGCTCCCCGAGTTTGGTCAATGCATGTATGAATATGTTGACGTTTAAAATATGTTCCTACCAACAAGAAGGGATCTCCCGGTGTAAAGTCCCAACTAGACTTGAAATCAAGCCAGGATAGGGATCCCGTCCGTGTGGGTCCTGCTACCGCCGAATACTCCCTTGGACACGAACAAGCCCCGCAAACCTCGTGAACGCACAATTATCCGAATGGTACAACGCAAATGGTCGATGAGTCTCAATGAACATAAAACACTATAAATAGCAAGATGAATTAAACAAAAAATGCAAAATTGTAGTGAAAAGCCGTTAGCAACACATTATCAAGGTCATACTTATAAGGAAAAATGTTCAAACCATTGCATAGAAGTGCTTATTTATGGTTAGAGCGCCTTGAGTTCCTACATTTTCTGGGGCCGATGAGATAAATGTTAGTAATAAAGTTGCTTAACATTTTCTATATGAACAACTTAACATCACTAACAACATTTAGTAAGCCGAATGTAACAACAATATAAGTGAGAAACAAAGGTGATTTAATTAGAAATATAACATATGCATAAGGCAAATTATTCCCAATCTTAACACATTAACTCCCATCAGATCCAAGAGTGGAATCACAACAAGTGCTTGTATTCATTTATAAAGGGTGCATTTAATGCTATAAAATTCACCCAAGCCTTGAGTGCTCAAAAAAAGGTCTCATAATTCCTAGGAAGGAGTATTTATAAACAAAATTGACCTCAGTATCCCCGAATTTTTGCCTTCCCGATGCTTGGTTTACTTTGCGACTTGAGGGAAATTGTGACTTGCGACCAAATGTGGATGGACCCTGCGATCTACTCTACTTGTTGCTATCTCTGTGACTCGATCATGGAAGTAGGTGGTTGACTGCGAGGCTTGGGACATCCATCTCACGTCGCTTCTTGCTGGGTAGGTCTCGCCAAGCCCGATAATCCTGTACCACTCGGGAGATTCTGATGTGTGTCTTCTCTTAACTCCGTGAAGACACTCTAGTGCGTTTGGAATCAAATTTTTTTCTCGACTATGATCCTCGATTCAATAAGGAGGCCAATTTAGTGTATATTCGGACCCGCATCACAATGAACTAACCATGTTTTCTATCGACGCCAGGAGGTCTTGCGAGGTGGTTTTCGCCTTATGGGCTTTGAAAATGTTTGAATATCAATGGAGACTGTCAAGGAGTGTTTTCTTCAAGCGCACCCGCAGAAGGGATGTGGTACCGTCCATTGAGTTGATGCCGCTAATCAAATGTTCGTGTATGTTTTCAATACTCTTCTCCGAACTCTGATGAGATTTTCTCTTGGATTGTACTCATCTGAAACTTAACTTTGTCATTCTAGGTAGGAATCCAATCTCTTCTAGGCAACGCGTTTGTGGGTTGTGGACAATTGCTAGACCACCCAACATATTTCTCCAATGCAGAGAGGCTTCTTTCAGCCGTGTGTTCCCCGATTTTAGTTTCGACCCATGACTTTAGTAGAGGCGCTATAGTTTGCTTTATGGTAAACATTTCTCTAAACCTCGCATCATGAAGGCCTCCAAAGTGACTATCTCTCCTTGTATAGTTATCGATATCTCATTATTAGGGGTATTCCTAGCTTGAAATTGTTTGACCTCTTTCGTTAGTTAGTTTCTCTTCTTGTTATACTTGGGCCGCCTTTGGAGTTCGCAGGTCCGCAATTGCTCGCAAGGACTCCATCTCTCCTCGCTCATCCTCGATAATGTTCTCTTTGCAGTCGCTGGAAAAGCGGTACCGCTTGGAGGCAATTCATGACCCTGGGTCCTCGGTGTCCAAGACTATGTCCTTCCCAGAGTGACTACGAGGGGTGCCGTAGGGTCCCGTTCCAAACATCTTATCTTGTCCTCAGTTTAATCTTATGTGTAAATTGATCATAGGTGAGTCTAGTTAGATCACACTCTCATCTAGATCTTCGGGAGGTACCTGGGCTTTGAGAGAGTGAAATGGGTAGGATTTGTCCGAGGTACCCCACAAGGGTACCGTTTGTCCCTCTTTCCCGAGCGTGTCTTACTCCCTCTCCACTCTCGCTCTATCCCCGCTCTTCCTTCCGGCCCGCCCTCTCGCTTCTACCTTGTCCTCGCTCTTCTTCAACCGACGCTCAACTTCTACTCGGCTTGATCTTCTTTAACCGGTGCTCGCCTTTCCGCCTTATCCTCGCTTCAATTTCAACTCGGTGCTTGAATCTTCGCATTTTCTCCCTCCTCCTTCTTCCTCTATTCTTCTTATTTTTTCTTGTGGTTTTCTCTCTTCCCACTTCTTCCTTTGCTCCTCCTTCATCTCGTTTCTTTCACTTTTCCTCTTCTTCCCCCTTGCCCTTTCCTCAACCTCCTATTTAGCTTTGTCCTCATCTTCTTTGCCCTCTTTTCAACCTCTTATTTAGCTTTAGCTTCCATTTCTCTTTTTTTGTGCGTAAGGGTTGAGGCCTTCGTACGAGTCTTTCGGGGTTTCTTAGATCCTGGAGGATGAGGCTCCTCCCAATGTATTAGCTCTTTCCTCCGCAGTCGGGTTGTCTTATTGCTCGTGATCGCTTGATTCTCCGCTCGGGAGCTGCCTCTCTATCCTTATTGTACCATTTCTTTATTCTATTCTTAGCTCAGCATTCAAGATGCGTCGATAAATCCATTTGAATTTGGCCTCGTCACAGAAGCAGTGTGATGATTCTCTCGGGATCATATGTACGGTGTGCCAAGGGAGGCAGATGGAATCCTCTTTATTTTTTTTTAGCTTCGTCTCTACTTCTCTAAAGTCCTTTACCTGGGTAGGCACCGATGGTGAGTGGAAAGGTTGGCCATCGTTTCTTTTTACCTTTAGTGAGTGACTTTGGATAAACTCATTTCGACATCTGACAACAAGTTTTCTTAAGAGAAGCTTGGTTCAATACGAAGAGAGGCAATGCATGGGGGCCTCGAGCGACCCAAAAAAATTGAGAAGGTGCTACTTCCGTGTCTCTAAACCAATGGGCCAACCGAGTTATTGTATCCATGGATCGCTTGGACATTCATGGGGGGTCTTGTCCGAACAACTTCGACGTAGAGGGCAGGATGAAGCTACCCGCTATTGACTCCGTGTCTTTCTTATATCCGGAATCCAACAACACCATTAGGTATTTGTGAATTGAACCGCCATTCCGTGAGTTCCGCTTATGTGACCACCGAAGCTGGCACTCCGGCACACACCGCATCTAGGAGATAAGATTCCATGTAAAATTCTAAGGCATACCCTTCATCGAGTGCTGTAGCTACATATATGTTTGACTTGAGAGTCGCTACTATCATGTTGGTCTAGTTACCGGGTATGATATACCCGTGATAGTGTACATTAAAAGACCCGTGTGTTGTTGGAAAAGGTGGTATCTAGGTGGCCATACATCTCGCATAACATTGCGTGATTAGGTTTGTAAACTTTCCTAAGACCCAATGTCTCGATATCTTTGGATCCTTCTGAGCATAAATTTTTCCTGTCTTCCCACCACCTTTCAATGTTTCGTATATGAACCACATGAGTAGTGGCCCATTCATCATTGAAGTTTCCTCGCTTCCTGCGGGAAGCGCATAGTAATTCCGCATCTTGTCCCTTTAGGTTATGAAAGTCTTTCCTTTGCATGGTCCCGAATGACCCGGTATCTTGGGGTCAACTCGCCGTAGGATCCATTCATTGGGGCCTTGCCGCATGGGAACACCGATAGGTGGGCCCTCGCGTAGTGAAATTTTGGATCGTTTAACTTGAATATATATCTCACAATTAGGAGAGGTCCTCCGAAATTCACCGAGTAAACTCCTTTGTAGAGATTTGGTACCACCACATCGTCCCCCTTACCGAAGACGTAGGTCGTGTCTCCACAGATGGGGGGAAGAGAAACATGTCTTTCCTCCTCCAATATTTCTATCTCGTGAGTTTTGTTCCTCTTTACATCGCCGACCCCATGTCACTTGATGTCGACGAAATGGACACACACCTAGCTCGCTCAATATCCCTCGGCATGTTCATAAAACAACCTCGATAAGACAGATGCCATTAATTTTTTAAATATGTGGGCTATTTTCACATCTCGCTAGTCATTTCATGAGGTGGGTTGTCTCACGACCCAGCGACCTCGTGACTGGGTCGCGGTCGCTAGGTCTCATTGGCTTAAACCGACAAAAGGGTGACTTAGCGACTTGGTGACCCTGCGACTAGGTCATGAGGTCACAAGGTTACAGGTTGCATTGGCTGGAAACTTTAAATAAGTGCGACCTAGCGACTTAACTACTCGCGACTCGGGTCACAAGGTCGTAGTCACCGGTCACATCACTCTACATTTCCATAATATGTGACCTAGTGTTTTCGCGACTTAGTGACGAGGTCACAAGTACGGGGTTGCTATAGGGCTTTGCGTACACGCAACGGAAAAAGGCTTAGGAAAAAACACAAGGTGTCCACAAAATCACCGTACAAGGTTGTAGTGAGCCTTCACAAAAGAGTTAGGCAAGGTCCTAGGAAGGTGGAGGGAAGGCAAGCGTAACATAAGATTTTAAGATAAACCGAAGGGGAGGGAGGTTTGTAGAATGATTTCTAAAGGGTTTCGTTCAAGGTCGCACAGGTTAAAATAGGCCAGTAAGGGAAAAATAGTAACAAACTCTTACCCTAGAAAAGAAACAAAGTAGAGGATTAGCACTTACCACGAAAATCGCGCTCTAGCCGGCTTGTCGTGAGCTTTTTCTCTCTATCGCACAAAATAATGCGACCTATGCGACCCTTATATATATATAAAGGGGTCACATGTGCGTCAATAAATGAGGGTCGCAAGGTTGTGAATGAACCGTGTTAATGATATGTGACCTCGCGACTTTGCGACCTTGCATCCTAAGAGGTCGCAGTGGTCGTCGGTGGTCGTGAGATCACCAATGTTTGATTTCTAATGGCGGCGACTAAGGACTTAGCGACCAAGATCGCGAGGTCACAACTTAGAAATTTAACCACATTTGTGACTTAGAAACCTAAGGTTTAGAAAAGGTGAACTTAGGTCTCCATTTCTCTTTTCACAAGTATTAGGGCTCAAAAAATCAAGGAGAGAAAAATTTTTGGAGGGTGTTGTAGTAGCTACAACAAAATACTACAATATCACTACATATATGGAAGACTCTTTTCCAAAGGGAAGTATCTTCTGACTCTCAGCGTTGCGGAATAATGCTCTTGCACCATACTTGTGGCATCATACACTCGTAGCATCACCAAAGGAAAAGGCTTGGTGGTAATACCTATACCAAACAATTATTCATCTCCTCAAGGCACCTCTCAAGACTATGTCAGTCCCATACACAAGGCTCTCCACTTAGCCGTATATGTGAGTGGTGTTATTTTTAGTGGAAACTCTTTAACCAACTTTCAATTCCTGGGGCCTCCCCGTGGAATGCCTTCTAATAATAAAACATCATGGTCGAGAGTAAACTCGTATATCTAAGTGGACCGGTTGTCATGGCTTTTCCGCACAAATCATTCTCCATCTTATGTGTGGAGGCTTCCTAAGGTGGATAGTTGTGCGGGCACTTCCCCTATTTTGATGATTACCACTCTTATTTTCCATCCATGCCATCTACAAGTCCACCTAATCAGAGTAACCTCCCCCGTTGTAATCACCACCGCACACCTTAGTATCATATTTGTGTCATGGATCTTGTCCACAAAGAAGTGATCTATCGTGATGTATGCCCAAAGTCATAGTCAATTCCGGAACACACTTTCCCCACTACTTAGAACCGAGGACCACAACCGAGAATCCTTCAATCATTGGTTGGTATGTCTCCCCTTCCGCACTAGTTGGGCATCAATAGGATCAGGTAGACCTAATCGCTTCATCAATACCGACATGTTTTTCCTATATTGTGCCTTGGTCTTCACATGTTATATTCTTGGAAATCCCTCCAAGGATACAAGGGCTCCTCCGGTTGGAGAAATTGCTCCATTTCCACCTCCGGTGGTGGTGGATCTCTCCTTAGTGATACGGCACCGGTATCTCCCCCTCTAGCTCTTCCTCTTCCTCCTCATCATTATTGGAGAGTACCCCATCATCACTAAGATACCCTTTGTCTTGGTCCTCTCTGAGAGAGGTATATTCATAGCTTCCTCTTTTGAATGAGAAGAGAAATCTTGCTAAAGGGGGCTCTTGCCCTTGGCTAAGTAGCTTCGCAAGTATCTAACCCTCTCAACAAGATCCCGGAGCATAGTTGGTCTAGTGGAACCTACCAACTCACAAAGGATCCGTCACATCTCATTAATAAGTATACACACACTCTTCTAATGGATAGATCCGGCACCATGAATGAAAGTTTCAGTGAAATCGAGATATAAGTCTCTCTAGATTTCCGATCGCTTGCTTAGCTAGCTCAACAAAAATGAGCTTTTGGATCTCTTCGCCAAATATTTCCTCCATCCTTTGGGTAAATTATGCATAAGCAATTATACCGGCATGCCCCAATGTAGATAGGCCATGAAACCACCACTCATGTGCTTCACCTTCAAGGTGAAACACCGTTATCTTAATGGCCTCCATTTCGAAAGTCGTCTCCACTGAAATAGATGTCAAACTTCCCTACCCAAGCCTTAGCTTTAAGTGCACTTGGGTGATCCATCAAAAGTAGGAAGAAAGAATACACCCAAAGTATGTTGTAGACTATTGTTCCGCATGTACCCTCTATCTCTATTGTGATTACTCGGGTCTTCTATTTTCTCCTTGGATCTAAAACCGTTCGATGTTTACATGCTCTTTGAACCTATGAGATTGAGATTCATATCGTAAGAGATAATCACCAAGATTCTCTCTCATTTTTTGTTTGTCCTACCTCACTTCCTATTGCTAGGAATGTAGGCATGGTAGAGTGTTGTGGAGTTGGTCAGAATGTTGATTGATCGACCAATAATGTTAGGTGTCGTAGCCTCTCTCCATTTTGACACCTTCTTTCTACCTTTATGTATTTCCATCCTCATCTCCCCGATTTCTTTGGAATATCCTACATAGTTTGGAGAATACATTTTGGAAACCTCTCCCATCCATTGCTCCAAATTTATAGATGTAGTGCTCCACAGTCGAGCCAAGATTATGCTCCGATACCACCGTAATATTCCAAATTAGGAAAAACATGAATATAGAACATAAACTGAAAATGCAAAGAACACTAACACATCAAAACATCAAAAAATCATAGTTCTATTTCATTATATATGACAACAACAATGAGTACAATATCTCGAGGAAAAGATCACTCAAGTTAGGTAAAAATAAACGTCGAATGATCATATACACCCAAACATGAAATGTTGTTGCAACTCAAAATGTCGGAGGACCATGAAAGTGCAATCCTGTGCTGAGTGTCACTAGTGCCGGAAAAGAGAAATACAAAGATCCGTCGATATAATGCTCAAAATTTGTGGGGACTGTGAGATCTAAGCTCCTAGCATAATTCCAAGACAACCAAGAAGGGGTTTTTGAAATACACCATATGAAAAATGCAGCCCTAGGGATGAATAATGCTATACCACCGAATCATTACCTGGCGAGATAGTAGATATGACAAGGAAATGGCTAACTTCTCCATCCTAGCTTTCCCGTATGAAGGGGTGCTCCCCTCACTAGAAAAATAAACTACAAACTTGGGCACTAAGCCTCCACTTCACTACCCTCCAAAATACGCTTCTCGCTGCATTTAATGCTAGAGATGATGGAAGAAGCTTGTCCTAATTCCATATTGTGGAATGATGCTTTCGAAGGAACCCTTTTGCCAGCCTCTTGATGTAGGGGCTGCTCCCCTCACTAGAAAACAAGTTCAGAAACTAGGTTCATCAACCTCCACTACTACTACCCTACAACCCAATCCCGAAGGATAGTACACCGTGACTAATGACCTAAGCTTGGCTCGATGTCAGATAGTGTAAATGGAGCTCAATGAACCTCTCCCCGAGTGGGCACTCGAATTCCCCCCGAGGATGAGGGTGAGATTTCTACGGGGAAGACCGTTGTGTTAAACAACACAACAACCGCTATAGCCGAAGCATGTAGATAACAAGTAAAATACAAAGACATAAACAATAAATCGAATTCCTTATATGGCTTCCATCCTCTTCCTTATATGCTTGGTGAGCTCTCACCCCCGGGGTACCACTCATTAAAGATGCTACCTCATGCATACACCTCTTCCATGACCGTACTGTTCTCCATTAAATTCCACTACTCCATGCGACAACGCTTATTGATTTGGTCAACCTTGACCCTATCCACATTCTTTAGCCCCCGTCCACACCTAAAGGTGATTTATTCAACCTAATAAATGATCTACGTTCACATTAGAAGTGGTTTTATTCCTACTAAAGAGATTTATGGGTCTCTAACAACTTATTCACCTATCTTATTATCAAAATAAAAAATTAATATTCCAACTAGATGAAAGGTAATTGGGAATATTACACTCCGTGTGCAAGAAAATACTAAGGAACATACCAGCTTCAATTCAAGGAAACTATGCAATGAAAATGGAAATTGGGGAGGGTTAAGGAAGCAAGTATCATGACTAAGGAAGAAGGTGAGAAAACAAAAGGAAAAGGTTGGGGAAGCCCAACGTTGGAGGTTTCATTGTGAAAAATACTGACAAAGGAAGTTCCCATGACTTCACGAAGATACGTACCGATCCTATAGAATATATATTCAAAGCTCTAGAATTTTTCTTATCTACAAAATCCGTAAATGGAAAATTGTCATGACCTATCTCTAGCAAGGGACCATTACATCGAAAGACCATAGAGAGGAGAATGAAGAGGGTCTCCAAGCAGTAGCCCGTACCATTACCTGGCATATGATAAGCTAGATAGAGAAAGAAGCAAGAGAAGTAGGCCCAAAAGATTGAGAGAGCTTAGAGGAGCAAGTGTTGGTGTTGAAAGTCGATAAGGAGAAATGCTTACTCGACACAACATGTAATGGCATTATGACCTTCCATTCATAGTTATGCCTTGTTTCTCCATGAAAAAATCCTTTTCATTTTCCTAGAGAGCATTCATGCAGATTAGTCATGAAATCAAAGATCCGAAGGCGCTTCACATCCCGAGGATTCGTCGAAGTTGTGAATTAGAATTTGATGTGTGAATTATATATGCATGACTATTTTTTGAGTGATGACCGTACCTTCAACCGAGTCCTATTTGTGGGAGACATCCATTTGAGATATTTTACCTCTTACACCATTAATCGTGTTAAGTGGAAAAGGCTTTTGATACATTTCAAGTGAACCAAGCTACAAGGCCACTCTTCATGCTAAGAAGAGATAATGGTCAGCTTTGTGAACATCTATAACAAACATGCCACATTTTTACGTATTGAGGGATGCAAGGAACAAATATTGGTCACACCAAATAGTGTACAAATATCCGTACCAAAATGGGTGTGGTTACTTTCCAAGTTGATGCCGTGATGGCTACCAAAAGATATGGATGTTGTCATCATCGACCGTTAGAAACTAAGAGCCTTTTGGGGCACCTAAATTTTCACGAATAGTAGAGAGATTTCCACTATACATTGCATGCATCCGTACTTGTGGGGTCTAGTGGATGGGATTGAGGCTTCAATTCCCATCGTTTGGTCGCCAGAGACCAATATACTTCTCGCATTCAATTTGGCAATGATTGGTAAAGTAAATTATTCTCGAAAGATGGATATAAAACCCCGTGATAGAGATGGTGGATAAATATGACCTCACTCAAACCTTCATGTTGACCACAAATGTTCCAGTCCAGACCATGTAGCGACGAGCTCCAAGAGGACATGCGTAAAGACAATTTGGGGGGAGATGTTGGGAGCTAAACTTCCACATATTTTCCTTCCAATTTTACCCACTTTCTTTATCCATTTGTGTCATTAGCATTCAATTCATGTTCTAGAAGTGCACAGTAAATTCCCTCTACATGTCATCTTGGAATATTTAATCAATGAAGTATATTCACGAGGACTATTACATAAAGCGATTTACTAATCTATTTATTTTCATAGATTCAAAGGCATATGACAACACTATTAACGTAGGAACAACTCCATGTTTATAAAAGCGTTTATTTGGGGTACAACAACACAACGACTCCGCATCCTTACTTCCTCTTTATTTCCATCTAGTATGTCTATTATAATACGATATATTTGTAGGTACTAGTTGTTCGGATTTCAGAACTATCATTGTAATCATTTGTATAAGAAGGGCTCGAAGTTGTGAATCGTGGGTTGGCTATGTGAGGAATTGAGATCCGTAACATTACATCATTATTAAGTTAATGCAAGTTATATTTATGTTCTTCTTGTGATTTTATATACATCGCAGCCCCAATCGCTGCAGTTGGGCCCACTTCATGATTAGTGTCGTTATTTCTATGTGTTGTTAATTCCATTTCCTATTTTGTATATTTCTGTAATTGTCAGTGGACAAGAGATGTAATCAATCAAAGCTTTATTTCTATGAATGTATTGCAAGATTTACCATTTATTATTGTTATTCTTTTATTTTTTTTATAGTGATTCACGCTTTTCTAATTTATCGAATCCACGATTGATATAGAATTGTGCTATTTCCATCGTGACATATTTTGCGTGTTAACCTTGCAATAACTAATGCACCCGATTGACAATTAATGTGGAAAAGGGCGAACAATCATTCAAACTGGACACAAACAAACTCATATCACTTCTAAATATAATAGAAAAATGTAACATTACCAAAGAAATGCATGCAAAACCATGGTTAGCTCAATTGGAAACAAAGACAAGGAAAAAAACTCGCCTATTGGGTGAAATTTTGTTTTTGAGCTCAATGACATGTGAAATAAAACACATTTAAATTTGATTACATTGGGTGCATAATATGTTATTGGGAAAGGATTGGATTTCCACACACATGACTAAAGCTAAATGTTTTGAAAAGGAAACCAAATCTCTAAATGATGTTGGGGAAAGAAAAACATTGCAAAGTTACACAAATGCCAATTTTAGTAAGACTTATTACATCCATGCAAACCAAGCATAGTTTCAAGAAAGGAAAAATAATTATTTTTTGCATAAATTTCAAGCATGAAAAGCTAACAAAAACAGACTAAAAGATTCAAAGTTGGAAGAAGAATATCATGTTGAAGAAATACAAAGATGTATTTCCACTAGTATTCTCGTACTCACTTCGTCATGGAGAAGTTGATTTCTTTATCTAATTGGTGTCCTGAGAAGTATCAACGTCTAAGGAACCATACCGTATGAGTACGCCCAGATTGAATGATTATCCCTAACATTGCATAGCTTAGTTAATTCAAATAGCTAGGGACATATTTTAAAATTGATAACAAGGGAATATAAAAAACATACAATACATGCATCCCAAAGCTATAAGAAAATCATAAAATAGAATAGAAAAATCTCAAAAAATATTTCACACTTTCATTTCCTATATGTTGCATCAAGTATTCCTCTAAGAATTTTCAAAAGAAATAACAAATCTAGACATATGGATCAAAACATGATTTGTGAGAGCTACATCTACCATGGAGAATCAAGTTTTGAAATTTTAGTCCAACATATGGAAATTAAGATTCCCTCAGAAAATTTGTATTCGAGGCTCAGGAAAATATGAAACATCTACAACCAAGCCACCCGTTAAACTCCGTAAATTGACCCGAGTAAGTGTTTAATTCCATATCCATACTTGGTTGTGGAATTCAAGATGGTATGGTCAGTCCGATTCTTTGGATGGGTACCAAACTCACAAGAATACTGCATTCCTCTTAGCTCGTCAAAGCATTTGATGGGTGATTGTAGGAACAATTTATAAGATCTATATTAAGAACTAAGAAGTAAATACACAAGTTGTTTGACTATTGTCGTGAAATTTGTCTCAAAAGTGCTAAACCTTTAATTATGTTAGTAATTACCTTTATTTCCCACACGTTGAAATTGTAAAAAAAAATTCACCCTCCTACTCGCCGGTTCAATAAATGATCCTCTAGTCTTATTCTTCTATCACTTGGGAGAAACCTCTATTATTCATCTTGAGGAGATATTTTCTCAAATTCTTGAATCAATATGGAGAAGAATTCAAGGGATGTGAATTTTCATCCCTTACATAGAAGAACTCGATTAGATGGTGTTAGATTATGTTGCTGGACACCTAATCCTCTATGGGTAGGTGTAGCTTCTAATGGACAAAGAGAGTCCAAGTGACCTTGGAATGTGGAATCCAAGAGTCACACCATCGTATTATAAATGCACATCTATGGTGAATAATAAAATAACTCACACTTATATTTATGTTTATGTTTGCTTACTTTCTCCTTATATGTGTTTACCATGCATGTAAGCTAACATGGTATCGCAGCGGGCGATTGCCGGTCCCTGCTCAATTTGAGTCACTAGTTTTAGTGGTCTTTCCGTGCATGTCGCATCTGCCATTAGTATTGTACTTCTGAGCCAAAATTGGAGCGAAATTACTTGCCATCTTTCGTGAAATAAAAACAAAATGGGCATTCTCCCTCATAATAAAATCGTCACCGTTCTAATCTTCATTATACCCTTGTTAGCGAGTAGAGTGACCGTTGTTTCCCATATTCCGGATTGCACCGACCCGAGAGCCGTTACCTATTCTCGGGGAAAAGGAATACGGGTCTAAAATTTTACCGCATATGTTTGACACAGCGCACCCTCCACGACTCTATTCACCGATCCCTTCGACCCTCCTCTCGTTGTGCTTCTCTCTTACCACCGTTTTGACTCCCCAACAATGTGAATCCCGTGACGTATTAAGAGATCATAATTTCTATGTATGCTTTCGCCGTAAAATTATCCGTAGGAAGAAATGCTCGCTGGCTGCGCAGCTCCACAACTCGAAAATCCACCTCGAATTGGTCGTAGGGAATGGCCTCTAAATTTAGGTACTACTTCGAGCCGCAACCTCACTATAGGAACCAAGCACAACTCGATAAGCCATACGAAGCATGGAGCCGTGCATGGGTGGAGGCGATAGGTCTATCAAATACAATGGTTTGGCTAGGTTTTCGAGTCTCTGTGAGAGCCATAGATTTCGATTTCACATGCCCATTGATAGTAATGAGGCCATGGTCAACATATTTCTCCATGAGATTAATTTAATAAGATTTTTCCACCAAAAATGGTGTATTCCATAGAGATGCTCGCGCTCGTTGTCGTGTCCGCTCCGGGTTGTTTTTTCCATATTCCCGACACTTTTCCTCACAAGAGATACGTACAACGATGTCTATATATTTCGATATCAAGCCCCATTTCAATCTCAATTTTGATTATCCTCCGCATCTTTTCGAATTACCTTCGAAAATTTTCTTCGATTCTTTAATTTCACGACAATGTGATGGGTTTTACTAAGGTTAAAGACACAAATTTAGATATTTATCTATAGAGAATAAAATTTAGCGTTTATCAAGGTTTTTCATGGTGTGCTCGTTCCTTGGGTTTTATTATTTTTTGAATTATTTCAATTGCCTCCGTTTAACCCCAAGGCACGGAATGCCGCATCTGCTGAATGCTATATATATATATATATATATATATATATATATATAAAGGAAATAGTGAAACAATTACATAGAGTTGCATTGGTTAAAGAATGGTGAACTCCTCCCATACGATTTGTTGCCTTCAACATGTTTTTCTTCGTTGCTTGACCGAAAGTGTACCCATGGAGGCATAGTGATTGTTTTTAGTTATTAAATCAATAAAATTTTTCTAACACGATGTGCATTAAGAAGTAAGGAAATGAGCTTTCGTTATATCAGAAATTCCCGTAGTAAGCAATGAGCAGTATGACCGTACTTTCACAGTTTTTGGTAAACTATATTATTTGATAGCAACAAGAAAGAAGAGAATAAATTTACATCTTTATTTTCTTACGTTGAAATCAATAATTCATGGATTGATATGTATCAAAGTTGCAGGAGATTTTTTTCCATCAAGAGCTTTCTGTGGACCTCCGTCGATGGTGATTCACTTATTCCAAAGCTCCATGTGCTCCTTTCCTCAAGACCGCGCAGAAAATGGTGGTGTGATGAAGGTCATGTTTTTCATAAATCCAACTCTGTGAGTCATGACAAACAAATTTGTACAATTTATGGTGATGTGTATATGTGCATTTAGAAGATAATATATGCCTCAATTATGATTCAACATTATTTCATGCTCGGTGTATGCTGCCCGAATTATATGGTATTTGTAGTTTGGCCAACACCATTCCTCTCGATTCAACTATTTTGAAATGGCTCGAATTGATAATTTATTAGATTTATTAAGCACTTCTAATCTTATCTACTAGTGGAGACACAATTAAAATCAACAAGGATACTTTATTCAATATTAAGGTATGTCTACAAGATGCTCAAGAAAAGATTGATTTTTTGCACTTCTTGAGTCATAGCTACAACAAGATGAGTTTTAGCGAAAGAGTTGTCACTCTAAACTTGTTTTTGTTCATAACATTGATACAAACTCTCATCAAGAATAAGAAACTATTCCAATATTGAGCCTAGTACAAGAGAAAATTTTCATGCAAATAATCAAACATCCAGCCTCCACTTCCCAAGCCCATCATCGTATCTTTGGGAAGAGCTTGTCCACAAATAAGCACATAAATGGCTCCATATGAAAAGTATTTTTTCCTTTCATATTCTGGACTACTCCAAGCCCATAAAATTTCAAAGTTCCAAACGGCTTCATGACACCACCTTCACCGTTCATAGACCTGCCTCCTCTTTCACAACAACAACAAATTTTAAAATGCCAACACACCGTGATCGAGTTGGCCATATGAAATATCACTTTTTTGATCTTCACCCATGCACGAACCGTGGTCGTGACACCCATTATTCACACATATGCTTCAAAAATAAGCCTTTTGCGAGAACAAAGATTCATTCGATGGATCACTTCTTGAAAATGGGCATCAACAGCCAAGAATATGTTTAAGTCATATGTCAAAACTTGTCTCACAATACCGAACAATATTGCACCGAGTTTTTGCCATCATTTCACCTTGTACCCTCGACAGGGGGAAATGGTTATCATCTACAAGATTCGAAGCCACATCAAACGAGCCCGAGCCACAATATCTCATTCCGTATCTGCAGTTGTACCAGGACACAACACTAAGCTGTAGCTTTCGCAGCCAAAATTTTCTCATTCCATATTCCGTAGTTGTAGCTAGAGACACGATGACCATGAGCATTCCTTTGGTTGGTGTACAACCTTAAACCATCTATGTGAGGTTGATATTTTTCCTCTTCAAATAATTCAAAGGTCTTTCTCTAGGAGAAGAATTCAAATTTTCTCACAAATTTTCTGTAGACTTCCGGAAATGCATTAAGCATTCTGTGTTGTTGGTGGTCATCCTTAAACCATCACAAGTTGTAGACATCCTTCCTTCTAGGTTGAAGGTCTCCCTCTTAAAATATGAGGGACACTTCCTCTGCCAGGCTCCCCGCCTCGCCGACTTGAAAGAGTTCCGGAACCGGCAATAACCATTCTGTTGGTGGTCCTCCTTAAACCACCTCTTTTATGCCAACATTTCGGTGAGGCCGATTCCACTCATGTTGCCATGCATACTTTGCGCATTTTTATGAAAACTCTCTTTCTTGGACTCACACTCTCACTTCGATTAAGGATTTTTTGACACCTAATCCTCTATGGGTAGGTGTGGAAGCCGAATGGAAAGGAGTGCAAGTGACCTCGGGAATGTGGAATCCAAGAGTCACACCATTTTATTATAAATGTACATCTATGGTGAATAATAACATAACTCATGCTTATCTTTTTGTTTATGTGTGTTTACTTTCTCCTTATGTGTGTTTACCATGCGTTTGTTTAACATAGTAGGAGGAGGTGGATAGTATGAATGTCGTGTATAGTATATATTGGTATCACTTATTTGCAAATGTTCGATCGAGGTGCACCATGAGGGACCCCATGCCGTGCTACTTTGTAAAAATTCAAAAAGGCTTTCAGAATTGAAAGATGCAATATTTTGGCCAAGATGTATCATAGATTATGGAAATTTTTGTAGAAATATAAGAATTAAACAATGTTTCATTATTGAAAACCCGTCCAAACTATCAAGTATTTCCAAATAAGGGATGAATTTGAGAGTCGTATCTTGCCAGAAATGAAACCATTATAGCTTCTATGAAATATGAAATAAAAATCACGAATTTCATGCTTCATGAACTTAGCATAAACTCGTGATGAGTGAAGAAAACACTTACTTTAAACATGAGCAGGCGACTAGGTGAAAGGGGTGGTGGGAAAATAATGGGAGAAGTTGGGTAGAGTGAGGGGGAGAAAATTGGCTAGTGTTGGAGTGGCAGCAGATCTGTGTAAGGGTGGGAGAGGAGGGATGTGGACTGGCTGGGTAATTTTGGAGGAGGGAAAAGGGTACTTACCTAGAGGTAAGGACCAAGAAGAAACTTGGCTATCATTGCTGCATATAATTATCTCTAAAGGAGGTTGAACCATATTTTTTTTGTGGGGAGACATCTCCCATTTCAAGGTCACCATCATCATCCTCCAAGATGTGTCAATATCTTTCCATAGGATCAACATAGTTTTCATTTGGATTTTATTTCACTTTAACAAAATTTCTTCAAAGAGTGAATTATTCTCATATTTCTTCGAAGTCGTTTACACTTGGTTCCTCGTAATCTTCAAATATATGTGCCATCAAGAAACTTGGTAAATCGAAATGTTGTATCACCGAAAGGGAAAACAAATTATATTAGAACAGATCACAAGAACCCTCAATTGAGACATAAGGGTCCAAAAATACTCACTATATGATTCATGTTATGTATCACCATCCACGTGAGCCAAGTGGGAGTCAATTATATCCAAAAATAAACATTAGTTCATGAGCATTCTCTTAATGGCTTGTAGGGTAGCAAAGAAATTGTGCTCCACTAGATTTTCCTTCATAATCAAGATGACTTACCAGGACTATGTGTGAGAATGCTGGAGGTGAGAATGGGAATCAATCTCTCGAAGACGAACCGAACTTCCGAGAGAGGAACTGAACCGTTGGTTCTACAATAGAAACTAAATTGCAGGAGTAGGAACCTCTATATCTCGATCACGAAATTTAAATCTCTTCAAACTATCGATGGTTATTATCACTTCTCCTCCTATCCGACGATACTTGTAGATTGCGTTCGTATTCATGACACTTACCCATAAAATGCTAATTTACATTAGATTTGAAATCTCTCCCGTCGAGAGAAAATTTAATTATTTTTGTAATATGAGGAGTTTCATCCTCACATTGAGCCCACTCAAAAATTTTCTCAGTTAAGTGATTACCCTTTCCACCGGTCTTCTTCAACGATTTCTTTTCGGTAGCCACGTAAAATTGTTGCTCCAACATTTTGGAAGAAAAATACACAAAGCATATTACCGGCGTTAGGATTCCTGCTGTAAAGAGCTTAACTGGTGGAAATTAAACTCTACGCAAAATCTTTTGATTTACCTCTATACCACAACCTTGAACAGTTTCGATCCACCTCCTATTTATATCTAGAATAGGACTCGATTTGCATCCTCACTAATAGTTAAGCAAATATCAAGGCGAAATACACACCCCACACTTTAAACCACTCACACCTATCTCTATTTCATCACATCGAAAATATTCCCGAGAATTAACTAAAAACTCGCTCAATGCTGCTTTATCCATGAAACAATCTTGAGAGGTGATTTCAACCGCAAACCTGCCCAATTAGATTTATTTCAAAACATGAATGGTATTCGCCTTTGATGAATCATTTTAATGAATCAATTCCACTCCGTATAATCATGTTGAAATGATCCTCCGTCTTTCATACTCTTAGTGGATTCAATTCCTAAACATCAATAAGAAGCTCGTTGTTACACAACATTTTTCCACCATCCCCGCAAAACCCATCCCGCACATGGGAGGACCATTTCCGTGACTTATATGTAGTGTCATGCTCGCAAAAAGCATCACCGCATCCCTTTCCATGAGAATAACATTTCCTCGTTGACTATTCCTCGTAAAATGTTAAAAATAAAAACACATGATTTTAGGTCAGCATTGGGAGAAGTTATGGCCTCACACCCATAGAGAAATTAACACTAGGCCCTGCGCCCCATCGGGCGCTTGTCTCAAAGGACTACCCACGCCGAGCTATTTTTTGGAAAGTTCTTTGAGATAAGAGTAGTTTCCATTGCCAACTACTTCGTGAGCAGAGTCAACATGAGTTTTTCAACTAAATAACATCGAATATCTTCCTTTGGCTTCTTCTTGTTTCCTACTTTTCAGCAACTCTCCCAGCAGGTGCCTCCCTTCGCCCAACATTTGAGGGATCCCAACCTCCTCTTCACCTATAAATACATATCTCTCACATAGATGCAAATGAAGCCAAAGATTTTACCATAGCCGAGTAGTCTCATATAACCTGTGTGAGATAGAGTAGAGAGAGACTCGTTGTCGAGAGAGTCTAGGCTTATTTCTTCACCAAGAACACCGACGAATGCTTGAGACGCGTTTTGACCGGACCCATCGAAGGAGGCTAGAATGTCAAGGCGCATTAGTTGTAAACTCTTTCTCTCTTCTTAATTAATACATGATCGATTTTTTGGTTCCTATCTAGCATTTGATATGATTGATCTTGTGCAATATGTTTAATTATCCTTCACCAATTAGATAGTTATGAATGCATGTATCGTTTCGTATGTCGTTATTGTTCTATGATCCTTATGCGTACACCTCGAGTACCATCGCTAAAGGACTCGACGTTTTGGGATGAAGAAGATGAAGAGATCGTCGTCATTGGCCACAAAACTGCTAGCTGACCCCAAAGGTAGGACATCTATCTCGACTCGCCTTCATTCTTTAACTAAAATCGATGCATTAGCATGTCCTCTGCTTCTACACCCACCCCACGGTTACATGGTGGATCACCTTTTGTCCATAGAGGAGATTTACCTACACAAAAATTTGGTGACCTCCAACGGGGAAGGTGTATGTTCATCTTGTTGTTTGTCGAGTGTTTGGCTTGTCAAGTCGACTTTGGTCGTTTCATCATTTTTCTGCTTTGCTTGACTCTTCTGCATTGTTTTCAACCATCTTGTTCAATTCCGCAGTGCGTCAAGTATTACCTTCTTGCTGATTTTATTTTTTTCCCCATGGTTTTCCTTCTCTATTAATTAATTTCTTTGAATAGTCGCACCGATTGGCGCACATTTATTTTTTCATAGGTGCCCCAACCCCGTTTAGTGGATTACAACTAAAAATCACGCCGAATCCGTAGGATTTTATTTGACATATTTTATGTGTTTTTGTCAATGTTTCTTAGCTCGGGATTATTTTTTACATTGCAATTGGTCTATTGAAATCGTTTTTGACTCGTAGTCTCTGGCTTTCCTACCTTTTTTTCCATCATCTTATCGCTGAGTTTGTTGCCCTAGGGTTTCTAGGTGCCTTCTCGTTGCCTAGGTATGGCCCCCTCTCGTCACCGAGCCTTATGAGTTGAGTTCAAGTCACTTTGATCTTTGTCATTTCAATTTGCTCACACTGTCGTAGTCTTTCTTTCGATTCTTCCCGTCTCCGGTTTGTCGAATGTTCACTTTGTTTTCTACATAGCTTTCCTTGATTAATCACTTTAAGCACATAGATTGCATTTCATTGGATCATTTTGAAAGCGCTTTGTTTTCTTAGAAGAGTGCATCCCTATTTTGGGTTCATTTTATGTTTGTATTTTCGTTGATCTCTTTGTTTTAAATCGTTAAAATCGTAGTACTCCAAAACTAGTATTCATTTTTCTTTAGTGTAATAGTGCATTAAAATTTCATTCATTTAAAAGACAAAAATTACATTCTTTTGCTTAGATTGAAATGAAATGCCTTTTGCATTACTAGCTCTTAGCGAAATAGGAAAGATTTTTTTGTTTTCTCGATTTGGTTGTATTAGATGCATTAGTGAAATTATTCTTATGTTTCAATTGATTGCCACTTTGTCATGTATCTTTATCTTTCTTAGTTAGAATACATTGAATGGAAATGATGTTCATTTGCATGCAATATATATTTAGGAATTCGATCACATTCGGTAAGGCCTTGAAATCGCAACATTAATTCAAGATATACCTTGAGATGCATTCAATCAGCCTAAGGAGGCATTGAAAACTAACACACATATTTTCGAGGGTCTAGGCTAGTGACATGTTTCGGCATCGTTAAACCTAGTAGCTATCGTTCGCCACCTAACATTAGATGGCACTAGCACAGAATTTTTCTCCCCATACTATTGATTATATAAAGGGAGATCCCCGATACGTTACAATCCTTTATCCATGTAGCTCTAGTCTGCCACCCCGTAACCATGATACACCGAAAAAACACTCCAGGGAGACCACCGCATGTACATCAAGTCCTTCGGTCATTTCTCTTTCATTTGATCACCAAGGTGTATATGGAAGTTCACGTAAAACTTGGTAAACCCTCTTGCCTAGATTACCCGAGTAGTCATTTTTGTCCTTTCGTGACTCTCTAAAAGTGAAAATGTCATCGAGCACTTTTCCTTTCATGCTTGTTCAATCTGGAATGTGACTAGAGTCATCTTTGCCCGCGTTTCTCGACTTCTTAAAACATGAAATAACAAAGTTTCATTTCAATGTCATAAAATTAGTCGCCTACGATCACATGCTCGTTAAAGATAATTTTTTGGCTTGTTTTTGTAGTTCCTTAGTGTTTGGTCTCGAAACCTCGAATAGGCTATCTCATTTCCTTTCTATTTTGAAACACTTACCAAGGGCGTAATCCGACCATTTTCTTCGTCCTCTTCACTACCTCCTAGTGGGCAGATCCTTCTCCGAAGATTCTTTCTAAGCATTCAACCCGCTAGGTCCGCCGATTTTCGGGCAAACTTCCTCCTCCCCGAGTATCTTACTCTCGCTACCCTGCTTCCTCTGACGATCCATTTGATATCAATTGGAAACCCTTGATGCTTGGGTCCGGTTTTGGGACGAGGCATAATTCCTCCTCTTACTTTGGAATCACTTTACTAGTCAATGCCTTACTCAAGATCGTTCTGTCATATTTTTCACGATCAAATGTCTTCATCTAACATGGATTCTTTGAGTCCCGTTAGTAGTGAAGAGCCTTCTTTGCTTCTACAGGAGAATATCACTCTCCTCCGGAGAACTTTCCAGTGTCTTCGATCAACCTTCCTCACAACATATGTTCCTCTCATGTGGTTACTTCTAACTTTGGGTCGCATTATTTCGGCGTTCTCCACTGCTGTATAAGAATCCAATATGGACCGATACGTCAAATCCTTCCACGTTTGGGCTTGGTCTCTGTCATCGAGGGAATCACCGACTCTTATGACCTCTATGATTGTAACCCTCTGCTCTCTCCCCGACCTCACCTTGGTGTGTGGCTTAATCGCATTGCTGTTAGTATGATTGCGTCATCATCATGGCCTTATACTATCCAGGTCTATTTTTATCAATCCCATGATACGTGTTAGGCCCGCCGTGAGTGGAACACAACCTCGCATTGTTGAAATCCATCCTACTCGCACCGCACCTATGGTTTCTACTTCCATTCCTAGCGCTATACATTCGAAAAATATTTTTTTGCCATTCAACAACATTTTTTTCTACCTCTCTCGGGTCTTCAAAGCATTCTCAAATTTTACCCTTAGGTTCTCGTGCCAGCTAGCAACATCTAGAAATCCTCCACATCACTATAACGCATACGTAATCCTTTTATTTGCCTCCACTCCTTTTATTTATCAAAATCATTGATGACTATGTGTCGGGGAGGAGATTTTTCTCCTTATGGATTGGTTTTAAGGGTATAACCATATTAACATTCTCCAACATCATCATAAGACCGCCTTTATCTATCCCCGGGGTACTTTCACTTATAAAAGGCTCCCTTTTGGTCTTAAAATGAGATGGGGCTACATTTCATCGAGCAATGTCATATTATTTCCACAATATCAAGCACATTTTTTCAACCTTATCCGGATGACCTTCCACCATTCCTACAAAGTGTAAAGACCATCTTGATCATCTCTCGCGAATTTTCTTTCGCCGTCGACACTATAACCTCCGGCTCAATCTGCATAAGTGCGTCTTCACGTTGACTTCGGTAGACTCTTAGGTTTATCATTTCCAAACACCGGATTCATCTCGATCCACTCAAAGTTAAATCTATTAATATCCTCCTTCCTCTTTACATTAGCTACAGTCTCAGGTAGAAAGCTAACTTCCTCAAAGGCTGCTTATACCCAACTATGCCGAAGTGGCCAATGGATTTACATGATTACCGAAGCAAGGCGTCCTTTCCTCTCGGGATGAGATCACCCAAAATCCTTCGATGCACTGAGATGTTACCGGTAAATGCCCTCTCGTCGCGTCCTCCAAATTATCATCGCGGGCTACCTCTATTTGGCCGCCTGCTTAGCATGATTACCATGGTTTGTGTACAAGATGATGATGATGATGGTGATGAACATGTAATATATGATATAAGTCACAATATTATTGATATCGAGAAACAATATTCACATGTTGAGAAGTTGGTGTTGGCTATTGTTCAAGTTGTTCACCGTTTTTGGCCACCATATTCTATTGCACACAAAGGATCGTGATTTCGATTATAAATTTTATGACTTACATATTGAATCGTCAAGTGCTAGGGGGAAAATACTTGAAGTGGATTTTCATCCTTCAAGAGTTCAATTTGAGTTCATCACTCTCCAAGTCGAAAAATTCATTGGTCTTCACCGATTTGATCTGCTCTCTCCCTTCCGATTCCACCCCGTCCGGTTCCGAGGAACGCATTCTCGACGAATTTTTTTTTTCTTATTACCACCCTCGATCCTTGGTACAATGATATCGTCGTATATTCGACTTCCACCTTCCGATCCGAGTTGACTAAGGACGCCACCCCCCACACATCCTCCATCAATCACAACCATATCGCATAGTCATAGATATACTCTACCGCATCGGAGTTGATTCCATTCTTCATTAGTGTTTTACTCTCGAGGAGGCCGAAAAGGTTCTCGAATGATTGTCCCAATGGCGACCGTGGTAGTCACATGTCCGGTTATGCTACCACATAGAATATTCTTTCTTACGCTAGCTATTTTCGGCCCACCATCTTTAAAGACCGCATTATTGTCGTCTACAAGTGGCATTATTTCTAGATCTATTAGCGCAATATGAAAACACACTCTTCCCATCTCCACTCGTCATTACCATCGTCCCTTTGCGAATTTGGGCATCACTTTATGGCGAAAATCCTCACTCGGCCAGGGGGAATGCTTATATCATCATAGCCTGTGAGACTACTTCACCAAATGGGCCAAAGAAATTCCTGCGTTTATAGCCGATCGTAAGACAACATCACAACTTCTCTTATTCAATCATGTCATTTCTAGGTTTGGTGTCCTCCTCAAGCCATTGTTACCAACTAAGGTTCCCATTTTCGCATTATATGGTGGCCGAGTTGACTTATACGTTTACCCAGAACACACCAACGTCGTACGGTTACCTCAGGCCAATATACAGTTCGGCCGTGAACAAAGTTCTCGTCGCTATGCTTTAACGTATGATTAGGATGCACAAATCAAACCGGAATCTCATGTTGTTTGCAACTCTCTCGGGCTTACCGAACCTAGTGAAGGATGCGGCCGGATTCACTCCATTCCATCTTGTCTATGGTCCTGAAGCTACCTTTCCGATTGAATGTGAAATTACTTCTCAAACTAGTTGTTGAATTTCTCGCCGAATACTTCGCTACAAGAAGAGCATCTTCTATATTTAGAGAGGCCTGATGAAACTCGCCGCTTTTCAAGCAGGTCATAGGAAGCAATGTGAAAAAGCGGTCAAAGCTCATTTTGACCATTAGTTTCGCTCGTCTTATGTATGAGACGTCGTCCTCCCCGTATGAACAAGCCTCATGATAAGTCAGTAGGAAAATTTCAACTATGTGGCATGAGCCCCACATTGTTGTTGTTTGCGTAATGGGGCTGCAGGAGCTTATTGATTATGAAGGTCATCCTATGGATCAACCAAGAGATGGGTTGTATCATATAAAGTACCGTGCATGATTCATTCATGCATGTTTCATTACACATAGGTGTTTTTTCTATTTTTGTACATTTTTGGTTTGCAGTTTTACGCAGTGTTTTCTTTCTTATTAGATTGTTTCTTATTGTGTAGATGTCTATTACCCCTTGTGTCAATTTCGCATGGTGTTTCCTATAGTACCGAGAACTCGCCTTCAAAGCAGTACCTCGTCGATTTATGATCCCTACTGGTGAGTCGATAGACCTTCGAAGGTATCCGTAGAGGATGGACCCAAAAAAATGTCACCGAATATAGTGTTGTTATTGAACTATTAATCGAGGCCATTTCTCTCAACATTTGTGCATTTATTGTTAACCTAGACTCATGCAATTTGTTGTTCTTCAACTTAATGGGAATTATTCTTTTAGAAATCCTCACATATTAACATTTTATTTGCATGTTTCATCGGAAAGACATTTTTAACATTACATATCAACATATTCCTGTACGAATGAATGTGTTAACCGATACGTAGCTAATATTGTATTAGATAAACATTTTCATAATTTGTAAAAATCATCATCACATGACAAGATCCATACAGAAATAGATGCATATATATATATATATATATATATATATATATATCAACCGTTTTCTATCCTTGTGCATCATAAGTTAAAAAATGTGTATGTTTTGTTAAGTACATCGAGAGACATCATGTCTCTCAAAAAATATGCGGAAATGAAAGTTTCTGGTGTCTATTCAAAGGTGATGCTCATGATAGCACATCCTTGCTTGTACAATTCACTCTAAACAAGTAGTGAACACGATTCAACACCCCGCAAAGGTGTCCGTCGTATGCACGAGGAACATCATCGAATCGCGCATAGTCCGGGATCCTCGTTAGCGCCGAACCGCCTCAAGCCGAAGAAGGAAAACCTCGAGGCAACATCAAACCAAGCTCAGCCTCGTAGCTAGCCCTACGAGGACAGGAGAGGGCTCTCTCTGGGTCAAACTCAGTGAAAGATGTCCAATAGGATCTGAGATGACCTAAATGAAACACTGATATTGATTTTAGGCTAGTAAAAAGATATGCAAGAGGTTTTTAATAAATGTCGGGGTTTTCTGGGCTGTGTGGGGCAAAGACAGCAAGAGCAGAGATCTAATCAAAAGCACGGATTATTCCGCAAGGCGAGATAGGCATAAAGTTTAACAATTCCAAGTTGAAATTAAGTGGAGTGGCAAGACTGCTAAGAAGTTGACAAGGGCATGTGTGATGAATCCTTATCAAACAGAAGAAATTGCACAAAACATGAAAGCTTCTCCAGGGCAGAGCAGCAAGCTGAATTCTTCCTTTCTACTTAAAAGCATTCATTAAGAAATTATTATGGGTGAATTGTAAACATAACAAGACACATATGAAAACAAAGAAGAAACATTCGCTAAATTTTACGCCACAAGAATCTTATGAAACAGAGCTGTACCATTCAATTAGTTTCTCTGTCAAACTGTACAATAAAACTCTGTGTTCTCCTCCACTAGCTCTTAGAACTCTCTCCCTTTACAATACAATAAATAAACTCTCATGTTTGAAAACAGATCGATCCAAAATGAGGAGCTGTTTCAACTGAAGTTTAAAAAAAATAGAAAAGAGAACAACCTTCTCCTTGAAATTCTCTAATGACTAACTAAAAGACTAAAAACTGGAGCGCAGACCCATTTGTATTACTAACTGAAGTCATAGATAGGAATACGAATCCTATTCTTCTGCTGTGATGAATATCTTCATTTCAAATTAGCCTTTCGATCTCTGACTGCCACGTTACATTTGTCATTTGAATAAAACGGATTTTAATAAAAATAGCCTTTAAACTAAAATCCTGCCAATTCCAGCTCATGATGACAACTGTGCTCGGAGAGGGTTGCATGGTTGCGAGATAATGTTACAATTGTCAATGGAGGGGGAAAATCTTGCAGTAATCTGTTATCGAGGAACAATTGGAAATCGGTAGTGCGCTTTTTCCGAAGGGATTTCCATGCATGTTCAATCGTAATTCTGAAGCAACTTCAAGTCAGCACCATTAACCTCATTTGACTTTCCATATGATTGCCTTAACATTTTAACAACTTTAGATGAATGCAAAACTTTCTCCGTGATAGCAAGGAAGTCGCCATTTATTAGGTAACTGAACAAGGAATTCAGCCTTTGAATGTGCAGACAATTCACGGATATTTTTTCTTCATTAGGATCGGGATCCTTGCGAACCCTACCAATCCCCATCGATATCTTACATGTCATTATCACTGAGGCGATGACAGAAGACAGCCCATAAGCTTGTATCTATCCTGTTTTGTCAAAAGGATGCATCTTATAAGATAGTTGACGCTATCATAACCACCTTTGGAGGGACACGGACATGCTTAGCAGCATAAATCTATACCAATTAACCCTTAATTGACTACATTCACCTTGCCTGCTATGGACAAGTTCTTGCAGCCACTTAATTCCTATATGACCCTGTTTAAACCTATTCATATCTGTCCCAGGAAAAGGATCCAATTTAAAACCCTTTTCTTATTTGACACTATAGCGCATCCTCTGTTCCGCATCTGGTTTATTGGATTCCATATGCCAATTTTGTTTCCCATTTCTGTCTCATTGAGATCACATTCCTTTAGAAAATAATATTATTACAAATGCTTTTAATAATGTTTAAATAGTTGGTAATCGAAGAAGAACAGCATTGCAGCAAGAATATCTGGCTGCTTACTGGTGGCGCTACATTTGACTTCGCTCTGTCTGGTCAGACCAATACCCAGGTGGCGGTGTCATTGTCATTTTCATTACGCTTTCGGCCGCGAAATCAATGTCACTCATCGTTATGAACAACAACAACAATTTTATATATATATATATTTTCTCTCTCTCTTGGATCATGGTAAAGTACTCCCCAAATTTGTGAAAAGATACAGTCATCACACGGTCTGTAGTGTAGAAGGATTCTTCAACTCCATCACCATGATGAATATCAATATCAATATAAAACACACGTTGATGGACCTTTAGCAATTTCAAGATGGCCAAGCACAATATCGTTGACATAACAGAAACCCGAATCCTCGCACTTCTTGGCGTGATGGAGACCCCCGGACCATTGATGGCAATGCCTGCATCCTTCCTATTGAGTTTAAGGGCTGTCCCAATTGGGCCTCCTGCAGAAGACTGTGCGCCATACACACAAAACCAATGCTCTGAGCAGAAAATTTAACACACTCGGAGTGCACAACAATCTATCCACTAAAGTTTTTGTAACTGCAACAAAGTGATAGATGGGCTTCCCATTTATAAAAACAAAACGACTCTTCTGATCACGATGCACAAGACCATTTCTTTTCGATTCCTACACATTCGATTCCTTTTTGTCAGATTCGTAATGTCTACTTCCTTGCATTCTCCTCGGAAAGCAGTAAGGACATATTAATCAGGTTAGCTGTTTGTAATTTTCTCCACTCATCAGATACACCAATGATTGAACAATGCCAAACTAGTTCCATCATGCATCGAAGATTTGTTGTAACCGCAGTCTCTGCATCTGAGCATTCAACACGCAAGGTGTAGATTATACATTTCTTAAGGTCTTGAGTAAAACCCTTCAAGTATCATAGCTTGCAAGTGAAAGAAAGCATGAGTTTTCTTGCCAATGTCTGGCCAGCTATGAGCCACACATGGTTCACTTTCAAGATTATACATCAAACTCCACCATCACGAACAGTACTCTGTGATTTAGGTGGTGGAAAAACATTCCAAAAACGCAGAGTTTCATCCCCTGCACCTGTGACAATTGTCTGCCCATCAGATGAGATTGCAAGCTAAAGGACCGGAAGGGTATGGCCTGTTAGAGTTGCAAGCTTTGACATGGTTGGATATCTCCCATACTATTTCTTGGACAGTTCAGAATTTAGAATCAATTTTTTGCTTCAACTGTAGCAAATTATCAAGAACTAGTAGCATGGGTGTCACATACTTAAAATTTGGCTGGCCCTCACTTTTTGATACCTGCAGGCAAACGCTGGACAAGATATCCAATAAAACACTAACAAGACCATTGTCAGCACCTACTTCACAAGCTGCATTGTCTTCATGTAAAATTAGAGCCAAAACATGAGATATGAGGGACAGCATGCTATCATCCTTTACATGATCCAAAGTACAATGTTTGAGTTGCTCTACAAGAAATAATATAACCTTAGCCTGGAGTAACTTAATGTAAGTGGAAAATATCTCATCAATAGAAGGGGCGCTGAATCATCAGGAGGTGGTCCAACAGCTTGAGTTTGACAGAAACTACCTTCAAGACCTGGGACTGTAGTACCTTGGCAAAGATTTCTGAATCTCTTGGAAGAGAAACGGCCCCATTGGGAACAGGCTACACTAGGAGACTTGATGACAAACTCCCAAAATGCAAGAAGGTGTTGCTAGGTGATCCATCAAAGTTTCAGATCAAAAATTTGAGGCTCAGCATTCCAAACAGATGACTGCCTATGCTGATTCAAAATAAGATCCACATAATGCCTAACAGATCATCAATTCAATGCCACTTGCATGCTCATCCAAATCAATTGTGACACTGCTGGAAGTGGAAACATTGCCATCTTCTTTCTTTATCACTGCCTTTGAATCCTCAATAAGTGCAACTTGCCATAGAGTCTCTCGATGTATCATTCCAATGTCAAGAAGCACGTCCTTGCTATCATTTCCAAACTCTGCCATTAATGCTGCCAACCATCTATTTTCTCTAGTGGCATCATCTAGAAAAATAAAAAATTGTACCACAAACAAGCACCAAAATACTTTATGGTTCAGTCCATTTTCTACAGCTAATAAATTAGTTCCCACAGCAGGACCCAACACATTTAGTGTAGTTTTGAGATGCCCCCTCAGATAAGCACAAAATACCCGTGCAAGTTAAAATAACTCCTTTTGACCCAAATGACTGCAAATGACGAGGGATGAATTTTGGTGAATTTGACTTTGATGGAAGACTGACAAGACGGAGTCTAACAA